>JXXB01029814.1:0-10153 GCA_000956275.1 Anopheles koliensis | reverse complement strand
ACACTTCGTACCGAAAATACCTTCTTGTAACAAAGAGTTTCCTGCTCGAGTGCCCGGCAGCAAATAAATCCTCCACTAATGTCGATGGATTTGCTGCGAGGATTTGATAAATTGGCGGCCGGATTGTGAAACGTAAAGCCCATCCCGCTCTCAAAGCCGACAGCCGACGGCTTTACAAGTGTACCGTGCCGCCTTTGTCGCATTTCGCGCCGCTGTCGCGTGAAGAAAAGGCGGACGGCGAAAAATGCGCTCAAGTGTGATTGGTTTACTTCATAGCCGAGCCTGATCGAAGAATGGCTCGTCGTAGCGCCATGGCAACACGAACACTTGAAACGGCTTCATTTCGAGCGTCGCTGGTGGTAGTGAAGGAGAAGCGAATCTGTTGAGGCGGCAGGCCGTTAAGTCCGTTGTGTGGATATCGTTTCGCAAAAGGTATCGCAGGATTCGGGTGACGTGAACAAGAAAGGAAAGGCGACATAACAACCGTTCCAGCGAAGGTACGGTTTCGGATTAGTTTCTCCGATGTGTGAACCGGCGGTTCATCTTCGGTTGAAGGCTGAAAGGGTCGTCGAGCATCTTGTTTCGCGTCGTATCAAATTTGTCCGATCGAAAAGTGACGGAGCAATTGAAAGGTTTGAATCTTTCTCCTGCACGGGTGTTTGATGCAACGCAAGCACAAACTGTAGCGAGCAAATAAAGTACACGAAGCGTTACATGAAAGCTATTTCTTGTACAGTTTATCAAATACCGTATCGTTTCGTTTGCTTCTGTAGGATTGATTGCATTTTCGATAAAAAAATATTGCTCTTAAATCGTCACCACCTCGTTTGAAATGGGCGAAAAAAAAAACATTTCAAAATATTGATTTTTTGTTGAAATTTTGCGTGATATATTATTTCAACCCCCCCTAAAACTACGAACCAACTGATGACGTTTTCATCTCTAACATGATCAAAACTTAGCGGTTGTGTCGTTCAAAGCAGAAAAACTTCCTGCCCTCTCACACTCGCAGGCGAACAAACAACGTTCGGTTCCCGAGCCTCGGGTCAGCCCGGTTGTGACCGAAGCACATTATGACCGACAACTTTTTTCATAGTTTTGCAAGCTGTCGTCAAGCTGTCGCCGGTTTGTTTGCTGTCTACCGTCTGCTGGGTAGGAAGTTTGAGGTTCGGCTCCTTGGTGGAGCCAACGAACCCGCAGCCCTACACACAGAAGTTTGGATATGGTGTGAAAAGAGTATTAGAAAACAAAGTATAATTTATGACGCCAGCGCTGGGGTTATAAGGGAAAATACAATGAAGTTTTCTTTGTGCTCAAACATTTATTTTATAAGCACAATCTAAGACTACATTCCAAGGCGTAGTGCAGAGAAATCGTAATACTTTTTTTGTACATAAAAAATGTTATCAATATTTTATCTCCATTTTTTACGTACCCGTAGTTCCTCAAATCAGAGCAATTCAATAGCGCCTCATCATAGGCGTATTTTACGACATTTTAATGGATCCACGGTGAACTAACTTTACCCTTGTCGCATGCAGCAAGTTGATTAATTTTCGCTCTCCTTACAACGCATCGATCCCATCGGGATTCTATTCACATGCGGGAAGGGTGTATATTGTTGCAAGTTTCGCTTTTCCTTCCGTGGCATTCCTAAGGCTGCAGGCAAAGCTGGTTCAACAACAACCAACGTTTGGTGCGGCGCGTTGGGATGCCTGCAAAAAAGAAAGCAAGAAACAAAGTAAAAATCAACCAAACAACGAATCCCTTCACGACCTGGTTTGGCTGGTACATGTTGGTCCCTTGGTATGAAGCTCCGATCTTGAGGCGGTAGCTCAACGGTGTATGATGAGGTATTAAATTTTGATTGCCGCTAAAAGGTGCAGTATACTTTCGCTCCAACCCGATTGTGTCGTATCGAGCTCCCACGGGAAGAGGTTCGTAAGTTTTTTTTCTCCTTCTTTTATCTCGCTCGCTGTTTCGGGAACAGGATGTTTTCCGTGCCGTGCGGACGTGATATTTCCGCTGGTAGAAAAAAAAGGAAAAACGTGAGTATGAGTATATGTGTGTTTGCCGGGAAATCCCCAAACTCATCTCCATTCCGAGCTGGTACAAACCGCCCACACCTTCCACAGCCAGCCAGTTCGGTAAGGAAAGAAAAACCCCGTGCCCCGTGCACTTTTCACCTTTCCGCTGTTGCGAGCGAGCGAAACGATACCTTCGGCGCTTTCCGCCAAACGTCCAACGCCGGCGATCAAATGATGCCTTTGTTACAGCGCGAAGGATTTTTCATGGCTCTCGGAGGATTAGCACAAATTTGGCAAACGATATCTCATTGTTTTTCATGTGTTTCAATTTTCGTGCTCCGTTTCGGGCCGCTCGGCGCTGGTGTGGGCGTGCCCGTATGTCGCACAAAATGTGTCCTGTTTATGGGTTAGAAAACGTGTGCTCCAACCGCGGCACAACCTCATCTGTATCGCTTTTATATCTTTCGAAACGTTGCACCTGCTGGCGCACGGGCATGGATGTTCTTCGGACACGAAAATTTCTATCCTGCTTCTGCCTGCTAGATTGATCGTTCCCTCGCTTGTACAGGTAGGTAGAAAACGGATCGTCTTTCATGCCAAGACGCCCGCTCGTTCTATCCGAAGCTAACGTTTCCTAGAAAAAAAGGCATTCTTTATACACCACCGCACCCTGAGACCACTAAAGTGCAGCAAATCCTGCCCGATTTCCATACCCTGCCACAGTGCGCAAACGTCGAAGCCCGTTTGCTCCCATTTTATCGGTATAAGTTGATGGTGAAAATGCAACATTCTTTCTTCCGATTTTTGTTGCTGTTCGTATCCCCTCCGCTTTGCACTGCGCTGCAACTTCGATCGGGTGCGATTAAATATTTAACACCTGTTTATGTGTGAGTGTGTATGTGCATGTGTGTGCGTGTGTGTGTGAGTGTGTGTGTGTGGGTTCAACCGACGGGCACACCACCATATCCATATCTCGCGAGAATTCATGCCTTCATGGGCACCGTGGCTGCCCGAAAAAGCTTAAACCTGCCCGTTGTTTTCGATGTGTTTATTGAAAATTTATGGGTATAAATTTTAAATTCCTACCACCACCACCACCATCCCACCACGTGGAATGCACCATTTTCAGCATGGTTTTATGGTTCCCACATTGCAACCAGTGCGCGCGTGGGGCAAAGTCTGTTACATTTTACCAGGTGAGAATCCCGCTTCGCTAGTCACGTCGGAAAGAAGTCGCTGCAGTTATTGGAAAACCAAAGGCGCGCGTTTGCGTTTATGGCACGAACGGCATCGATCGCTGGGAAAGCTATTATTTAAATCGACAAGAGAAAACGAGAGGGTCTTTGTTAGAACAATAATTTACGGAAGTATTTGAAAGCTGCTTCAGATCGCGGTTCTTATGAATGTTTAACAGATTTCTGCAGGATATTGTAATAGTTTTACAGCCATTACAACGAGACGTTGTATATTATTAATTATACATTAAAACTCATGGCTATATATTTGTAACTGTGTGAAACGCGCTTCCTACGCTTTGTAAGCATAAATATCTGAACATTTTTGGAAGAATTGTTAGCTCGAAAATTGAATCTTTTGAGTTACCTTTTCAACAAACATAAATTGAGCAACTCCTTAACCCATCTATAAAGCGAAAAAGTCGTGTAGTACTTTATTAAATTGTTGAAGCATTGTTCTTCTTACTCCACTTACTAAATTGCTGACGTTACCTACCGCGTTCCAAAGTTAAACTGAGCGACAGAGTTGGAATATTTTCTCCTCCAAAAACTTCTAAACTACTAACAACATGCGTTTGTGTCATCATCATCAGCAGCAATAGCTGCTGCTACGCTGGCAGCACGGAAAACTTCAATGAGAAAATAATTACCAAACCGCCAAGCACTTGACTGGTGCTAATTTCACTGCTCCGAGCAGCCGTTCAAACAACGTTCAACCACACGGGCTGTGGACGGAAAAGTGAGTCAACGGCCCGGTGGTGACTGTCCGTGACGGGGATGACGCCCGGTTCGGTGTCACGTGGAAATCAATAGGCGTGTAACACGAGAAGCGCTTCGAAAGGACGGAAGGTGACACCGTCCGAGAGCCGTCAAGCTGTGGTCCGGGGAAACGAATGGAGAGTGAGTTGGATGAGAAATCTGTTCATCGGTAGGAGCGTGATGTAGGTGTGGGTGAAAACAATTTGGGACGATGTCAATGACAGCGGATGAGACGAACTTTTGTGGACAGGTCGTGCGGTTTTTCACAAACCGATTGAGACACATTCCCTGAATTGAAGCATTCGAGTCGAAAGCAAGGTTTATTGATTGCTTCGGCGAACATGAGCGAACATGTGAGTAAAATTCGCTTCATTTACTTCCAAATCGATCGGTCATTTGAGTGCAATTTATCACAAGCAAGGAAGCTTGTGGTGACACTGTCCGACGTGAAACTGACCTACCCTTGAACAAGGTGCTCAAACCGTAGCAAAAGTGCATATTTCATCGGCAGTACACGTTTAGTGCCATAAAATATTAAACCCGTACGCTTACGTAGGTGAAATGTAAAGGTGAAGCAATCGCACCACGTGCCCAGCACCGCAACCGCCTTTCACCAGATTTGCAGACCACGGTGGAAAATTTGCATGAAAATGAGCAACCCATTTATTTTGTCATTATTAAACCATCAGTTACTGTCGCTTACCGCAGTGTGACTTCACGCTAGAGCTGCGTTTGCTGGTGGTGGTGCCAACTAGGAGCGATTATGAGATATTCCGGACAAGTTTTTCCTGCACGGTTCCACCCGTCGCTTAAGAATCCGGATCCGGGTAAACAAGTTCCCGGAAAAGTGTGAACGGTGCGAAATATTTCGGGACGCCTTGCCTCCAAACCGTAATCGATGCGAACGCCTGCTTCCGCTCGTGCCACCCCCTAACGAGGTAAACAACTCGAAGCAGATACGACGACAAGTCGGAGAGAAAAGGGAAAAGCGACGTATCCGCCAGCGACGAAGCGAGTAAGTTTTGCAGTCAACTTTGGCGGTAAAGTTACTCGTTGCGCGTTTTTCCCTGCATCGTAGATTGACTTTCGCTGCTTGTCCCAGTGAAGTTCCTACGAACGTTCGACTGGAAAGCGCCACTGCCGGGAACGGACCAGTTGGTTTACGGAGTTGGTGCTACCCTTTGGCGTTTTTTTTCTCGACGTTGCTACTGTTCGGTTCTTTTTTGCTTCCGGCGATAGGTGTCCGGAGCAGGCAAACGTAGCGCGTGGTGATACAAGATGCGGCAGGAAGCTTGAAATCTCTGCAACGTCAACATGTTTGGGAGTTGTTTCTTATTTCTTCTCCCTTTCGTGTGTATTAATTGCGAGAGTAACTTTGCGCAACAGATTTTCTTCGCAGCAATGCTGTAAGCAAAGAAATTGTTCGAGTTTCAAATTTCTAGGGTATATTGGAAAACTAGAGAGCAGTTTCCTTTCTTATATTATATTTCCTTATATTTCCTGATCACTTAACTTGAATAGAAAATCTACAAAACTTAAATTTACAATTCTATTTTTTAATACTCAACATGTTAACACGCAATACCATCCCATGACGTTAATGTAACGAAATTCGCAATAAAATACGATGGGAAATAAATTTACGTAAACTCAATATTATGCAAGTGGCCCATCAATAGAAGCCTTATGTAAAAATCCCACAATCAAACTGGACATTCAACAAGTTTGGTTGCGACCTTTGTGTCTCCCGCTTCCCAGGAGCATGTGAAGTGTTCTATCTGGCCGCTGTGTGGGTTCGGGAGCGTGGGTTTTTGTCTCCGAAACGCACCTCTCCCCTCAAGCACCCACCCATCCACCGACTGCAAATGAAAAGTGTTCACCGGTAAACAATGGGCCATAATTTCTGTTATTTCGTTCAGCTCGTGTTACCATGTCACCACACCGCTCCGATCGGTTATTTCATTCCTAACACACATTCTCGCACCTAGAGCGGGTCGAGCCGGTGAAACGAAACCGCGCATTTGGTGGACATTTTATTGCCATCCACCGGTGACAATGCGATGCGAACGGCCGAAAGCGCTGTTACCAGCGCGCTGACAACCTTACGGGTTGTACCGTTTTTTTCTTTTTTCACCGGCTGTAAGCCATTCACGGTTTTAGCCTTTCGGTGGTGGGATTTTTCGCTTGTGTTCGTGCCCTTGCAGCTACATCCGCTGCAAACGCTGCCGTAATCAACGCCTCGTCCGCGTGCGGTGAATGCGACAGCACCCACCCACGTTGAGTGCGCGGAAAACACAATACTTCAATCCGCCTGCTCGACCGATGACGGCCGGTTTTGATGAGCACCCCCAACCGCGAACGTCGATTGTCACCTCGAACGACGCGATAACAGAATAATATTGGTGATCGTGTGGGAGCCGTGTGCTTTGAAACTTGGACATTTGGACGGTGAGAACGGCCGGAGAGCTTTTGTAGTATTTATTTGAACTGTTAAACCGTGTGGCCAAAGTCACGTTTAAAGAAACGGTGCCCCTATTTCATCGTGTGTGAAACGCAACGTTTGTGCGACCGAAACTTCGCTAGTCGCGGCTGCTCAGTACGGGCACGATATTTATGAGCAATTTATTGTTATTTATATGTTCTACAGCTGCTCTCCACCACAGTCTGCCTTGCCTCCGTTCGGTGAAATGGCGACCAGAATCATTTGCAAAAATAACGCTTTGATCGATCCTCCCGGGTTTATCCTTCGGTGACCTTCCAGCGAACATTACCCGTGCCTGGCCAACGTTACCAGCCAGGACCATGCGATGGGCTCGTTTACTGATGGGCCACGACCGCCGCGTACTGCCTGCCCGCCATGGGACCCGCGACGGTTGCGCCCGAATGTGCCCCCGTGGGCCATTACGAACACCAAACAGTCGCTGTCGCGCGAAGGTTTTATGGTTTTATTGCATGTCGATTGATTTTCGAGGAGGGAGTGGGGAGAGGGCGGGGAGTGGGGCTTCATAGCGCCCGTCCGGTTCGCAAACACGAAGGACACGAAGGTCCTGAACGTTCGATGCGTGCCCGCGACCCTCGCTCGTTTTTCTCTGGCACTCCATCCCAACGGGCCAGGTTGAACATATTATGTAGCTCGTTAACATTTGCGTAAGCGGCTTCGAGCAGCAGCGATATGAATTCGTTACCCAAAGCTTCCCCCGCAGAAGCCTACCGGTAGTTGAGTACAGTTTGAAGCACATTTGAATAAAACACAGCTAGCGCAAAGTCAGGCGGCCGAGTGCGAGCGCACACCGATAGTTCGATAAAAATGCCGGATTTTGTTGATGGGCCACAAAGTTTATTGACGGTTCCGTAGAGGTGCCGTGTTGTTAGGCAAAGACTTTGGTACTTTCTGTAATGCTGGTCGCATGCAGAGTCGGTGGTGTTTTCCGTCCCGAATGGTAGCGGCTAAAATGTAGCGCTGGAAGTCTGGTACAATAATTCATAAAACATTTTACTGTGTTGGAGCAATGGTAGCTAATGTTTATTTATTTCTATTTACAGGTAAGTGTTCTCGATTGTGTTGATTGGATGGTACAACGATAGCTGAAACAATTATGTGAGTTATATTACTTTATATATTTGGCCACAAAATTGCAAAAAATGTTGCATTAAATTGAGCTGAGCTGAATGAAATGAAGAACAAATTGATTATTTTATTGATTAAATATGCATACAGAATTTGAAGGAAATAAATTCATTGGCAATTCAATTCATTGGCAAAATAAAAACCAAAAACGATTTTCTAAAACAATGAGGAAAAAATTCACCCTATAATGGGTTTAAATTCAAATCTTAGAGCTTTACTCTTCCTAATATTTTATGAATTTTTTACGATTTTTAATTGTGTCGATTTTACACATATTCCGGATAAAGAAGGGAGCGCGCTCGAATGAAAGAGCATGTTTTTGTTACATTTTCATTACAGTCTATGACTCGTTTCCATCAAGAAAAATCATAAACAGTTTGTTAAATCTACTGTTTAAATTTGAATCAGATTGTTAAATCTTTATAGTTCAAAATATATTTTATGCAAATATTCATAATTCTCAAATGTAAGGTAACTAGTAAGGTGTGGTAACTAGTTCGTCAGAATGACTTATCTTGATTCAAATAGTGCAAGTAATTTTAAATAAAAGCTTAGTTTTCATTGCTCGTAGTTTGAGGTATTTTTTTATGAATAGATACGCAATCAGAGAGTTTGGAACATATTTTTTAACTCATTCAATCTGCAAGTTACTCTTAAACTGTTTACAAATTATCAACGGATAGTGTTTACCAAATCGAACGGAATAGCCTTTGGCATACTATCTAAAATGTGTCACTCACGACATTTCCTGTTACTGCCGTAGCGCAAACGAACTACAAGCGCATCAACGTTCAGCGTTCAAAGCTGTAAACCGCACAAATTCTCCTTCAGGGTGGTCTTGATCATCTTAATTGTGCTCCAGCACACAGCACACCCATACTTGAGGGCATCCGGATGGTTCGCGACCACGGGACCGCATAATGCACATTGTGCCCTTCCGCCCGGACCACGCAAGTGGATTCGTCGTTCCTGGTACGATACCGTAACGGAAGACATTGTGGCTTTGGGCGCCACACCCGGTCCCGGTTGCATCGTTTTCCAGAACCGGCCAGATACACTAATGTTGGTTGGATGGTTTGGATGGTAAAGCTCGTCAGTAGGAGGTCTTGCCAAAATCTGTGCGAAACGCTCCTGCTGTCACTTCATCTCGCTAGTTATTATTAATGCGATTAGAATCTCTTACCTTCGTGAGAGATAGAGAAAAAGAGAAGGAGAGTGAGTGAATGTGTGTTGAAGTAATTGCAGAAACCACTGCAGAAGTACGAGCTCACCCTCCCCTTCGGGATGGGCACACCAGCCACCCATGTGTGTGGTTTACACAGCCCATACTCTCCGTGCAGTGGGATTGTTTAATTGTGGTTTACATTCACCGGAACGGAACGGAGCTAGCGGGTTCCGTACTGCTGGAAGCGTAATTGTCATGGTAAACTTCCGGCGGTGTCATGCGGCTGGCCTTTCGAACGCTTTCGAGCACCGACAATCCGTCAATCAGCGTTCGATTCGCCCGAACGCTCCACAGCAAACCGCACCCGCCGCATATACTTTCGCATTTTCGGGTGCCGGTGAAAAAAAGGGGTCTGCATTCCAGAGCGGTCTTCCGCGGGCGGACGTCGCGTTGTGTCTAACGAGCGCCACGCAACACACCCAAAATCGGTTCAATCTTATTGGGATGGGCACAGGGAGAGCATACAATTTCATGCGTTAGTAGCTTCGTTAGGTTCTGTTTCTTCATCGCCAGCTATGGGTCGAACCTTTCGCTCCTTTTGTTACGATCGGAGCCCAGTCCACACACACAAACACACACAAGCACTGTGCCGTATGCCCTTTTCGAATCGATGTTTCCATTCTGGGTTTTCGATCCGATCCCGGTACCGCGGCATGGAAATCGATTTTCCGGTCAATTAACTGATCAGATCCTCTCACATGCTTGGGAGGGCTGACGGCGTGATCCACTTTTTTGTTACCTCACCGGAACTCGGCCCGATGGATGTGTCCGTGTCTGGACGGCACCTTCCAAAAGACCATGTTTGAAGATGTGATAGCAAAAGGTGTTTTTTTATTTGTTGTTTCCCAACCCCGTCCGTCGCTGTTCGTATGGCTGCAGCTCAGCTTAACTTCCAGATTAGTCACAGTTTTCCCGAGCCGCGAACTGCTGTGTGCAGCGAGTGCGTTCGACAGGATGCCGATAGGATAGGCTCGGATGTAATTGAAAACTGTAGCAAACATACCTTTTCTCACCTGCGCTCGATAGTTCACCCGTTCCAGCTAACCGTCCCTCGGCAGGACGTTGATTAATGAGAAAGATTATTGCCGCTCTGTTCCGATTAGTTCGGTGATGCTGAGGTTCGAGAAATAAAAAAAAACGGATACCGCACCTGTGCACCACGGATGCTTTCACGTGGGATTACCGTCCGGATGGGGAGGATTCCGAATAGGTTTTTATTGAAAGTCTGATCCATTTTCCGAGATTTTATCCCACGGACGATCCCCGGCGGATGATGCAG
>JXXB01029789.1:0-12427 GCA_000956275.1 Anopheles koliensis | reverse complement strand
CAAAAATGCTAAAATTATCATAAGGCAGGAATGTTGTGAAATATTCACATTATTAAACAATCTTATTCATTGCTATCCAATAAAGAAAAACTTCATCATGTGCTTTGATTAAATGTGTTACTTCGATTCACATGGAATTTGCTTACATTTTACAGCCCAATCTATTTTTTAAACATTTTTTTTTCAACACAATAACCCAAAACATATGTACGATTTCCTCGTACACACTCGCACTGAAGCGGGAAGAAAAGTGAGTTTATTAGCGACTCAACCGTGCACTCGGCTTTCCCCTCCCAGCACACTTCAGGCACAACGATGAAGCTCAATGTTCGGCGCGACATCCGTACCATCGTAAACATTAAATACAAACACAGACGTACAGGCATCGTGTGTGCACACTTCACGCCGGGCACGGTGCAAGGAACGTGCAAGTAAACGGTTGGTCCCGCTGTTCCCCGGGCAGGCCGCTTTGCCGCGTTCATGCAAAGCGCAAAATATGCAACGGAACCAGAGCGCAGAGCCGTGTCGCAGGAAGCAGAACATTAAATGTGTATTTATAGACGTCACAAATGGCTCGTTGGCCTTCCGTGTTTCTTCCGTACCCCTCATACGATGGGCCACATACTATCGGTTTGCTTGCTGGCGAAGGGTTGCGGTTGCAGTCTGCATAAAACCGTGAACCTCTCAGGCGAACGATGTCGCCAAGAAATCGGCAATAAAACCTCGCTGCTAAAGTGTTTCTGTCCATCGATTCGGAAGGGGATTGGAGATTCACGGCGAATCACAATTTTTAATGATTTTTAGTCGTATAAATAGAGAAGATTCTATTAATAAAATGCATACTTCGTTGTTGCTGGAATAAATTAATATGAAAACAATTCCATCTTAAATGTTACTACCACGCCTTCATGCTCACTTTAACAACCGCATGTACACACATCACCAGAGCACATGTATGTCACATACCCGTCCACTTCGCTCCAGTAAACTAATGACTCCCACGGGGCAGTGAGAATATCATTTTGGTTTCGCTTGAAGTAACCGACCGGCGGCTAATCCAGCCCGGGGCTTCTCAAACCAGTGCCGCTGCCGATCGACCGCAGTCCCTAAAGAATAGGACCACATCCACATCGGTTCGATCGTTTCAGCCGTCCGCACACGTCCCGAAAAGCTAATAGCCGGAAAGCCGGACGCTCGCCGGAAGATGCCGGCAGAAGATACTATTTCAGTTAGTGCCGCTCGGTAGTTTGACGATAAAATTTTAATGAACGTCGGAAATCAGCAAAGTGTGTCTAATATTTATAGGGCCCGGGAACATTAAATTAACGAGCCGACGAGGGCCGTTGGTGGAGGTTGATTGCAAAGCGGCAAGCCAATGGCTTCGATAGCGCCACATCGCGCTCACCTCACCTTTGCGATAATCAATTGCAGCAATGAAGAATTCATCACCGGCTTTTTACGATCGCTTTTGCTCGTATAATGCGACCAGCAGGTTTGGCGTTTTCGATAAGCGCATCACATCGCATCGGCACGTGTAGTTTTCCGAACAGTTGATTCAGCCCATCTGTGGTACGATGGCTGTGCCAAACCATCTTAAGCGGATTCTGCTCGCACAAAGAACGCTTCGGGCCAAAACTTTAATGAGCACTTTGCCGTACGCAAACACCTCCGCACATGGTTGCCGTTGCACCGAATTTTCCATCCAAACTCACTCGCTTCCGTTTCTGGCTATTGAGGAAAAAGTTGTACACATTTACCACCCGCTACCCCCCCTCCTCCCTCCTCGCGCGATTGACCACACCGGCACCACTCGCCCCCGGTGCTTGTGTTTCGCTTTAATCGATCCTTTATGCTGTACGCCCGCTCCGCCCGCTGAGGTCTCAAATCTCATTAAGTACGAAAAGTTTTGCGTAAATAAATAAGGTCGGTTTCGGGAAAACGGCCACAACACCAGCAGCCACCGTTTGGCTTGGCCTTGGTGGAGGAAGTATTGCATGAAATAAATTACTGCCCCGGTGGAAAGTTGGTGATGAAATTTGGGAGTTTTTTTTTTTGAGATTTTTTTTTAACAACCGAAAACAAAACACGGTTCTTGACTGTCCCTGACCGTGTTTGAAAATGGAAATCATATCTTTTGCGCCATTTAACAAATTATTTAATTCAATTGAATGACATTTAGTGGTCGTGCCTGGTGTGGCGCACTTGGCGGCATTTCTGCATAAATTTGTGCCGCAATATTAAACCCGGGACTGAACGATTCCTGGCAACGACATTTCGCACGGTGGCATGCACCATTATTATCATCATCCGCTCGCTCGCATGGGTCGTTAGAAATATTTATTTTAATTACGATATGTCGCGCTCACAATGACATTTCCAATATGTGGCGACCTTGGGCACCGACAAAGAAAGTCAACCGTGGGACGTGTTCGGTGTTATTCCGGCATTGGGTCTTCATCTACCAACAGTCATTTCCGTCGCCAGCCTTGCGCAGAATGCCATCCAAATTATACCACCAATTTCCTCGCGGGAACGCTGATGAAAACCCGTAACGAAATGAGGCGCGGTGCAAAGCATAAAAAAAACACCAAACGAGCATCGGCATTCAAGAAATAAAACGCTTTTCACATTTTTTGTCGCTCGTTTTTTTTTCTTTGCTACTTCATCTCGGTCCCACCGTTGGCCGGAACATGCTACCAAATAAGTACAAACCAAAGCGGCGGTGATAATGGTGTACGGCGTACCCAGACTCCCGAGGCCTCCCGGTGCCAACTATCTCATCACACTATCGGTAACTATTTACATAATAAGAGCCTCGAATCAGCATGAGCCGGAGCATAGAATACGTCTATGCAAATTGAATTAGTTTCGATGCCATAATATGGCACCCGACCGGTCCGCCTTGGGTAGAATTCTTGAAAAGGTTTAAGGGCGCTTCACGGCAAAGGAGTGCGCTTCGGGCGTGCATGACAGTCTCACACGTATGTGTGTGTGTGTGAGAGATGGATGGTGCTATGTTGGCATCTGCTCTTGCGGGTTTCCGAGGCCACCCTCCGCAAACGCTATCCACCAGCTGGCTGCTCGAACGTGTCACGGAAGAAGATGGAGACAGTGTGCACACTGGAAAAACGCTATTTCCTTAACCACGAGCATGTCAGATGGCATGAGTGGTATGAATGCCATTACCTTTTCGAAGGAAGGAGGGAAGAGGAGGAGAGCAGGGGTAGCGATGGGTATGAGGGAAAGGAGCAAAAGATTCTAGGGAACGGACGCTGAGATGAAACGAGGACACCATCGAGGTTTGCTGAAACGCCTGTGAAGAATGGCAGCATGGTTGCATTCGCTGAAAAAAGTCACGTCTTGCGCCCTTTCCTAGACGCTGGCCACGTTTCGGTGTCGAAGCGTTGAAGGAAGCGTAAAGAATATAGCGAATTCTGCCAGCAACAGGAAGCCAGCGCGTCACACCGGAAGCGGCAGCAGCGGAAAGAAAGAGTTGGAAGCCTTTCATTTATTTATTTTTTATTCCCGCTCGCCGGCTGGAAGGCAGTAATAAAAAAAAACGAACCCCTCCCCACCCTTTTCCGTCACTATGCTCGGTTTCGAGGACACACTAGGCGAACGCCAAACGAAGCACCGGACGGAACCGGAGTTGCTTAATTTTTCTCGTCGCCCTTTGCCGTCACCTGCCAAGGATTCACTAGGGGTAGCATTTTTTCCTCCCTCGACTACTGATGCTGTTGAAGCTTCCAGCACGCTGCAGAGCTGCATCATGATTTGCAGCGTAGTTTTGGGGGAGGGGTTGGGTTGCGCGTGAAGTGAAAAGTTGAGATAATTAGCATAGCATTAGTGGCTGCCGGTGTAAGCACAGCACTCGGTGGGTGGGTTGAAAAATAGGGCTAATTTTTATGAGGCCCTTCGAAGCGCTCTTGTAAATTTTATTACTTGCAAAAGTGGTTTTTGGTGAAACTGATTCTAATTTGAACCGTTCTAGGAGAAAGATTTGCGTCTGTGCTTTTGGCGAAGAAAACTATGCAACAAATCGGGTAAATGTCGTGTTACAAAAACAATACAGTTTAAAACACGTGCGAAAAAAAACTTTTAAACGAAACTGCTTTGATAAAAAAACATATGCAAATGGTATCAAAGAAAGTACTGAAATATACTGAAATATATAAAGTACTGAAAGTATATTATTCAGCAGAATATAAGCTTGAATTCTTTCGTTTCAAAGTTGTTTATATAAATTAGCTTGTTGTTAGAAAGAAATTTACATTTCGAACAAATTTTCAGCACGAATTGAGCTACTTTAGCTCACATCGATGGAAATAACGACACTTTCCACCGAAGAGCAATTTTCATTTGCTGCTATTAACTATTTCCTTTTTCATGTATTATTCATATTTTAAATTATAAATACATATTATCATTTTATTATTTCAATTCTAGTTGCTGTTGCATAGATATTTCAAATTGCTTAAATTATTCATGCTGTTGTACGATGAAAATTCACCACCTCCACTCGCTATGATCTCGAAGAAAAAATCGTATGGAATAATGAATGGTACAACTTTGGAAGACGGCCGAAAGAAAACCACCTGCTTGTCAATATTTCAAAACCAATACCTCATTGTTGTGGTTTCCCTTCAAACCACAATAAGCCCGTATTTATTATGCGGTGAAGCTGTTGCAGATGGTACAAAACCGAGCACTTTTTGGCGGCCTTTTTATCAACAGCGTGCTGGTTCGATAATGCTGCAACGGTACGATCGTTCTTCCATCGAAACGACGAGATTCATCTCTAAACACCAGGCGTTTGAGCAAAGGTTTTACATTTTCTTACTTTTTACTATTTAGCATTCCTAAAAAGCCTCCTCCGCCGAATCCAATGGCGGTTGCTAAAAGAAACGACGATGGCAGTGTAATTCCGCTCGACAGCTGCTGCCTGATTCGATTTCGTAAAGTTCGCTTGAGTGTTGTGGCTCGTCGTTTTCTCACCGTCACCCTCGCGTACCCGATATGGCCCCCAAACCATCGTTATCCTTGCGATGGAACGCAAGGATCGCGACTAGTGCGATGTTGCTTCGAGCATCGCTGGGGAGGCGCGGACCTTCATCAAACAAAATTGACAAGTCATTTAAATTGGTATCACCGGTGTGGAAATGTTCTTGTCAAAAGTTGAAGGATTTGTACAGACTTCGGCTGGCCGGGCCGAACAAGGGGTGGTCGGACCGTTTGGGTGGGGTTGGGCTTATGAATTTTTATGCAGTCGCTGGCTAGCTGCTGACAGGGGGTAGACGCTTAGGTGGTGAAATGAAGCAAATAAATTCATGGCCTTATCGGCACGTTGAACTGTGTGGATAATTATAAATAGCTTTCCCGAACGGCAGCTGTTGAACGGGATCCGAAGATGGTTGAGTGGCGACGTCATCGAGAGTTTGAGCGGGATGATATGAAACGCAGGGAGGGTTAAAAGTGCCAAAAAATCGAAAAAAATGGTTTGAAATTTGACAGGCAAGTTGTGTTGTATAATATTTACATGATTTCTAGATAATATCATGTCCAGTGTGCATTACTTCTGGAAGATACATTACATTAGATTCTTACATTAGATCTGGAAGCAGTTTTTTTTAATTTTCTCTTCGAGGAGAAAAAGGAACGCCACGAAATGAGACCGAATTCTTCCCAGTTTTCTAATTTTAGATCGGCCGATTTACACTCCACGTTTTTTATGTTTCTTATAAAAAGCGTAAAAAAATGCCCAACCCCCATAAATTCGTCCACAACTACGCGCTAAAAGGTGGAAATTTGTTTCGAACCGTGCTGCGCATCAGCTGCACCAGTCAAGGGCAACGGATGAGCTTGCTCCCTCGAGCGTGCCACGCACGTAAGCTAGTTTGCTTAATTGATCTGAAAAAATAAATAACCCAATCGTGTTCACTTTCTCGTGACAGCGAGTGATAGTTAGGGTGGGAGAACCAAAACGAAAAAAAATAATCATCACTGTGGGTGGTTCGAAACGTTTCGTCATCCCGAGTGATGAAGGAATAGAGAAAGTGTGTTTAAATTTTGATTGCCTAAATAGGCGGTATAATGTATTTGTTGCTTCGCAGTGATTCGTTTAAAATGATTCTATTTTAGAAGCAGGTAAAGCGCGTTAAACTCCGTCCTGCGAGTAGGAGTAAATGAAAAAAAAAACAGAGCGAAAAACCTCCTCCACGTGGTTCACTCATCTCTAAAGTAAGCAAAAAATCTTTGCGATAATAAATCATGCCCTCTCTTAGCAGCTCGAACAGGAACTAAACATTGTGTCATAAAGTACGTTGTTGTTTAATGGGATGGTCGGCGAAACTCAACCCCTGTTAGTACATCCATCCACGAACGATCAATTTACCGACCAACATGAAATATGAGCTCATGCTTTGCCTCCAAAAACATCTGCCTAGCAGATTCCAAACAAAATTTGCGCCGTTGCATAAACACGCTCCGCCCCGGCGCGATGTAATAAAAGTCACATCGTGATCATCAATAGTTGATCGTGCGCCAGATTGATGAACAGCATGTTTCAATAACAGGTTACGGATAAACATCCGACAATTTTTTTTCCGAACGATCTTCCTGGTCTTCCCGGCATGGATGCATGTGTTGCCGGCTGGGCCGTACTTACAAAGGCCCAGCCAACACACACTTGCTGGGCAGGTTTTCCCAGCGGGGGCCGTGTTTATCCAAATCACAAAATGTAGCGAAAGTCGGTGGCGGGAAAATACCCGGTGGGAATTAATTTCCCTTCTTTCATCAATCAGATAAGCTTTGCGCGCAATTAATATTTGTTTTGTGGTTTATTCGTAAGACAACTCGAGCGCTGGATTACGGTAAAGTGATGGAGACGAAATGCACAGCATCAATACAGACGCCCTTCTTTGGTGGAGGATTATCGCTGGCGTTAGAGACGGGACGGATTGATCTAGGAGCGAAAGAAAAAAAAAATACAAGATCGACCTGCTAGAGAGTGGCGCTGGTGGTGAAGCACCGCACTCGAATAACTTGTTTACGTTTGGCAAATGTTTCCTTTTTCCGCCAATGATTCCATGCAGCGGGGGACCGCTCTTCCTCCTCGCCGGTGCGGGTGAGAAAAATTTATAGCTCTTGGGAAAATAAAATCGTTTCATCCGCTTTCTTCGAGCCACTCGCCAATGGTCAGCCGGAAAAGGCACGCAGCCGGGAGGGAAGGGAAACTGTTTGTTTCCTACACTTCATCAACGTCCGCGGGGAACCCGGAGGAAGCCCCGGAAAAGTTGTTTATTTCACATTCGACGATTTTTATCGATAACTTAATTTAACTTCTCTGATTGAATTCATCAGGGAGCAGGATCCGCACGAGCGAACGGGCGAGTGAGTGAGCGAGCAAGTGGTACACTCTACAGTGGTCAGCAACCAGTAGTAACGATGGTAGCACCAAAACACACACACAGAAGAAAAAAAAACATACTGGCAAAACTGGTAAAACTCACCATTAAGTTTGATTTTGTGCGGGAGTTGATCTGAAATGAGACCCACAGCAGAGCAAATGGGGACGACTGGGGCCAGAACTACAGCTCCACCGTCAAGATAGTTGGTTCCGAAAGCTGGACTGGATGGATGGATGAAAAATAACATTCACGAAATAAAAAAAAAACAAAATACACACCAAACGTGAAAATAAGCTGACTTCACATAAAAGCCAAATGGCAGCTGGCCGGGGCGGCTCCGAATCGGGAGTCAAAGTTCCAGCCAGTAGGAAACTCAATTTCTCAACACCGAACGCAACAGCTCTCGATCGTGGCCGCATGGGAGCGTCCGGTCCCACCACCAGTGTCCTGGTCGAGTCCAAAAAACTGTCCCTTTAACTTTCACCGGCAGTTGTTGGGTTTTTTTTTCAGCGCTAGTCCAGTTGTCCGGCACTTTTTTTTTGCTCTCCCCATTGCCCAGGGCAGCCTTCCGACGGAAACAAGTTGTTTTGTGCATACGCGGGAACCTCGGGCGGGACTCGAACTCGAGCAAATCCCGACAAGCGGAAATAAATAAATCAATTTGCTTTACGAAAACGCAACGGAAACAGGAAACTTTTGGGGCAGCGAAAAGAAACGGAAATGGGATTTTTTCAACTTGTTGGCATGCGTTTCGAACGCGTGTGGATGGGAGGCGATTTTTTTTCTCATCGTAATAAAAAAATGTATTACGTTAGCAAACGAATCACCAATCTAATATTGGACGCATTTTCAGGGAAATAGTTGTAGGAAACTACTTCAGCAAAACCTGAAATAAATTCTGCACATTAATGCTTACACTTAGTCAATGTTTCGAGTGAAGAAAACAATCTGTTCCTTGGAAAACAGGTACCCATGTGAGACGCGTTTCACGAGCAAAATTCCATTAACTAAGTGTGTAAGTCAAACAATAACTTACCACATTTTTTCTTGGTATTTTTCATAGCTTTTTCACTACAATTCACACGAAATATTCATAAAGCCGATATATATAGCAAATGTTTTCACTTCAAATCCTGTGTGGTGCTCTTTCTACATTCTTTTCCAGTATGCAACAACTTCAAACGAAAGATTACGCTTGTAATGCCTTTCTCAATAGAACGAAGACATCCTTTAGCGAACGGCCCTATGCTCGGTACGATGTGGGTTGACAAAAGGCATGGATTTCCGTTCGTCCGGAAACGTGTGCTCAGATGAATGCGAGCAAGAAAATGGAAACTTCCAATCTGCACGCAGATTGGTTCCACGACGCTCTTTGTGCGGCTCCTCCTGTATGCAGGTGTTGATTGTTTTAAGCCGCCGTCTGGCAGTGTGGTTTCGGTACAAATAAATCCCTTCCTGCTGCTTCCGATGAGAAACAGAAGCTCCCACCCAGCTCCCACTGCCGTAATCCGTAATGAAAATGCAGATGAGTTTCCATCGTTCGGATGGAGGTTTTATACCTTTTTTTTTGTGTTTCGTGTTGCTTCCACCCTCAACAGTATCATTTACTGGCTCAACAGCCGCTCAACGCTGTGCTGAACGGGCAGAAGCTCCATAACCGTTGCAAGGGCAATAGCACTAAGCTGGCTGTGTTTTTGAGCATAATTGCCGTGTAAATAAAATCCACAAAAATCCACACTCAATCGATGGTCTGGACCATCAACACAGCGCTGGAATGCGAATGGAGACGAGCGAGCATTTGGCTTTCTTGCCATCACTTAATGTCAATAGCAAATCAGCATAACCTCAAACGAATGGCACAAAACCTCAAACCAGACGCTAAAGACGTCGGAAAAGACGCGTTTTTTTTTTCAAACCGACAGACCGACCAGTGGTCCGCACGTTCCACGACTTTCCACGGGACGAAACAGATGGTGCGAAAGTTTGTTGACCGTGAACGAGGTTTTTGTTTGCGTTTGTCATTTGCCTTGTCTTGCTTTAGCACGCGAACGGTATGCAGTTTCCATCGGAGGATGAAACAGATGTCTAAGAATAAAAATAAAGTACTATGGCAAACATTTTCCGCTCTTTGTGCGTTTGCTTTTCCCGAAAATGTTCGCCGACGCTGATAGAAACGTTGAGCATTTTCGGATCTTCAAAAATCGTACTTAAAGTGCTTACAATGTTTTATTAATTTAAATTTGATTCCTAACTCCCCGTCGGCCCATGGCGGAATCATTCGCACGATTTGTGTGACACGAGCAACCGCTCCAAAGACGCAATATCCGATTTCTCTGTCAATCAAACGTGCGAACGAACAGCGCACCGCATGTCTACGTACGATGCTACCGCAGCAAAGCCAACCCGAATGGAAAACCCGCCCGAGAGCTCGATCTTTCCACGCCTTTATTAACCACATAAATATGTCTCGCATGTTCCATTTCGCCTCGCTGCATTTGGAGACACATGCCGGGCGCGGTTGGCCACCAGCGTTCGTTATGGAGAGATCCATTCTCCGCACAGCCAGTTGACAGTACGTTTCCGGTCCCGGCCGAGTGTCAAATGGTTTTCCATGTCTTCGTTTCCGTAGCGCCCGACCCCAAGGCCCGTCCTCCTCCCTGCTACGGTGCTATTTTAGATTGAATTTTGCGCACAGCAGTTTGTCTGTGCGATTTTGCCTTTTGCCTTCCATTCCGTGCCACATAACCCAGCGTCAGATGTAGCGCTTGAGTTTTCTGATTTGTGCCGATGAAGTGCCGTCCCGTGGAGCTGTTTGAAATTTTAAAACGTACCACAAGCAATCTAATAAGGGTAAACATTATTTTGATAGCAGTCGTCTACTTTATATCATTCTGTTGTACAGCTTTTGAAATATCTTGGTATATTTAGATCTAATATTTAATTCTAATTAATTCTTCTTTTATCTATTCCAGGTAAGTGCGGCTTGCTGAACGAACAAAAGGATTTCCGGACAAGCGTATTAGTTTGATGAAAGTATTACTAACATTACACTTACAGCACGCATACTAACACACTTTTTAGTTCTTGTAAGCTGTTTGAGTTTTGGATTGACATTTAATCAAATTTAAATCTTGTATAAAATAAGTGTATTGCTGAGGGTAGACGTTTCAAGTATAACTCTGGATTGATTATCTCCAATTTTCATCGCTACCAGTTGACTAATTTAAAAGCTCTTGATTTAATAAGATTTAAACTCACCAACATCGAGCCCAAAGAATCGAGAAAATCCGGTTCGATGTCTAATTTTAATGCAAAATAAAAAATCTTCATCACTCCTTGCAGCCCGGGGCTTCATTAGTACCGAAATGAGACCGACGAAAAGTTTCGGAATGTTTTGTATTCCCAGGAAATTTCGTCATTTCGCCCCATAACTTACTGTGGGGCACGAAACATGTGTTTACAATTCTATCCGGGCCCAACCGACCGGTCACCAGAGTCCATGTCAACATCTGACGTCAAGCAGATCGAGGATTCTGGTGAATTTCGAAAATTTATGAATCCAGCTACTTCCATTCCTTGCCTCTTCCCTCCGTTCTCCACTATATGACTTATCCCAAGCGCGCTGCTGCGCCTGAAGGACCGGAGACAAAGTTGTTCAATTTTGGCGTTTGAGGAATTTCCGTCAAACGTAGGTGGCCCAGGCGTGCAAACCTCGGCTGGAATCGTGATGCGTTCTTGCCCCCATCGGTATTAGCACACAAAATAAGATGAAAACCGAAATTGATTCCACGAAACATTCTGGCAGAATACAAAAAAAAGTGTTTTTGACTGAATATTCAGTCGTACGTTTTCGTGCTCTTGGTTTAGAGCAGTTTTATTTCCAACTTGTGTTTCGTGCAGGCATCTCATTTGATACAGGTTCACATACAGTGAGTGGCTTGTAATTTTCTCCAAACTTACATTACTATACCACAATCACACAGAACATGTCTAAGAAATTTAAAGTTTTGTAAACAATTTTAAAAATATTCCCTGAACAGCGATTAAAACCATGTTCTTCATTTCAGGAAAATTCACTCCCACAACCGCAACGGTCGATACCAGTACGTACGGTGTCTATGAAAATAGCATCTATAGAGCTTGTCGATACAATACCATCTTGTAGTTCTGTAGACTCATTAGTTTTTCTGGCTCGTTTTTAGCGTCTCTTGTTTAGATAAGATGTGTAAAATTCCATGTATTTTTTAATAATAAAAATGGTCTCATTATCATAAAAAATATATATTTTCAATGAATAATCCTTCTCTAGAATCCCCTTAATGATTGCCTGTCGCATTGTAATATTTCACTGTTTTTTTTTTAATTTTCATCTCGTTGCTATTATCGTTCAGACATCCATTTCGAAAAGCAATTTGATTAAAAAAAAAACGTCCTCATAAGCAATGCCTGTTGTAGTGCAATTGTGACATTAGGTTTGCATGATTCAAATTTTCTTTAAATTGTGTCTCTATTTTCCAAATTTTTCTTCGCAAAAAAAAACAGTAGAACGGTTCCTAGTAATCTCAAGTTACTGACCGCAAAGGTTCCGATGTAAGTCGCGGTTTAAAGGACAGTCACAGTTTACAGAACCGCTTATGGGGGTTCAAATCAGTCGCCAGATATACAACAGGCTCCATAAACTGCTGCTCCAGCTGCTCCAGCAGCACCCGGCTATTCGGCCGCTAGACAAACGTCAGTTTTTGATCGTCTTACACGGGAGCGTAAATGGGGAGAAAGCACGAAAATCGCTTCACTGAGGGATTGCACACAAAACGGGCAAAGTAAGCAGGCGAAACAAAGTACGCTTATTTTGCCGTATGAATATGAGCCACGTGTTTGCCACGTGTTTGCCACGTGTGTGCATGTGTGCTCAACGCGTCCCACCAACGGAACAGCCTCGGAGCGCTTCTACATAATCTTCTAATCCTTTTTTCAACATTCAACAAAAATAAGTCCCCACAATATGTTGTTACTGCTGTGAT
>JXXB01029786.1:0-13931 GCA_000956275.1 Anopheles koliensis | reverse complement strand
TCGTGAGCGATGGGGAAGAACTTCAACCCTTTCACTGCGATTATAGGCTCAGTGGAAAGGGTGCTTTTCAACTCAAAGTGAGAAGATTGTGATCAAATCGAAACTCTACCTCACTTTAATGAGAGCTCAACGAGCACCTCACCCCAATATCGATTGCAGTCCATTACAGCTCTCCCTTCCGAATCAAGCCATCGGATTCGGCACTGGATCACAACCTAGAGCTTCTGGGTCGCCGTCACCGCAGGAAAACATGGAGACCATTCCAATAGAATTGAGGAAATAATCAACGCCATCGCTGCTGGATCAAACGTTGATCGGAGGCCACAACAAATGGATGCACACAAATGACGTTGCGTCGTAATCATTTCCTGTCCGACCAGACAGACAAAAAAGCAACGGTACGGTACCGGCCGGTTACTTCACCGAAAACTCTCCGCGCCGGAGAATGGCCTATCAGAGGTCATCAGATGATCGGATAATTGTAGAGTAGAATTGTTATGCAACGATCTGCTTCTCGTACTCCGGCTGGGACGTAATCCGAACTAGATAAATCGATAGGTGATGTTCTGTGCATGTGCACTTTGGTTGAAAAGTATTCCACGAACATACCTAAAAGTAGACAAAAAAAATAATACAAAATTAATACTCAAGTCATCGATGAAACATTTTGAAATTTTTATAAAACACATATAACAGCGGAAAATGCTCGTTCAGCAGCTCGATTGCGTGCGCACAAATGACAAAGCATAACCTGAGTTCAGTAGCGGACGTGGACCGACGCAATCGGTACCCGATGATTATTCACTTATTTATCGATATAATTTAATTTAACGAACATGCGCGCACCAGCCATCGTTCGCGAGTGTTCAGGTTTTCGCGTGCGAGTTACCTTCGCCATTCCGGTAGTCGTCCGCAATCTAGCATGCAACTACCACCATCACCACCACTTGCGGTGAAAACCGCAAGTGTTCGTCAAGCAAACGTGCACTGGTTTGTGAATATTTCAAAATCGCCGTTTATGGAAGTCTCTCGGCGAGTGTGTAACGCTTTAAATGGCCACAACCCCACCGCCATCGATTGATAGTCAGAGTTTATTTATGATTTTGAAAAAGGAAGCAGATTCCCGATGCACCACCACCATCTCATCATCACCGCACGCACTACGGGGTGAGTCGATATTAAAGTTTGCGGCAAAACCGCTGCTTCCAGCGAAGCACGTACCACAAACTGGGGCAAGCGATTTCCACGGTTTTGTCGTAACAGAAAGCTGTAACGCGCCGCAGATCAGTGTGTTATTAGCACGCCATAATCGCGGCTTATTTCAGCACGGATTTTCGATTCAAAAATGGTTTATAATCTTTGGCGAAATGAAGTAGCGCCTTCGGAAGCTTTGATTCACTGTTAATCACTATCATAGATGATACGAAAGCTGGTCATGTCAGAAAAATTGCAGCGTGAGGTGATGGGGTGGTGTTTTTAAATTTTAAAAACATCCTTAAACTAAATTGTTTTAGCTTTTCCCTTCTCCATACCGAACAGATAATAGCAATCATACACGAGAAAATTATGCAAAATCCTTTTGCATATGTGTGTCCGTGTGTACCAAAATCGTCCGGGCAACGATTTAGTGCAGCATAATTACGAACCGGTCATTACTTTTAAAGCGCAATTTGTGTCGGCATTTTGCGCGAAATTATCGTAAATGGTGGTTTAACTTTTTGCCCGAGCAAGACTTCCAACAAATACGCAAATAGAAGGGTCTAATTTTTTTTTCAAACGGCAAAGGAAGGAATGTTGTTCGACACAAGACGAAGCAATTCGACCAATGACCTTAAAGTGTAAAAAAAGAGAGCAACTTCTACATTTGACAAATTGGCTTCATTTGTTTATCACGTAATTTTTTGTGATGTTGAAAATATTGATTTATAATGACCCACAACGTAAATGAAACAAACAAATTCTTCAAAAGCAATACCCCACAACAAATTATCGCTGATTGTGGATAAAAGAGGCCACCAAAAAGCTACTAAATTAAACTCGTGATTGAAAAAAAACATCTACATAATAACACTCGTACAATCATCTGCCAAGCACAAGCAGATTTCTAGGATTGCCATATCAAGCAGGGTCTGCTGATGATGAGATGATGATAATATGATTCCACAAGCGATGCTATGCGCGCTCCAAAACACCTACACAGACGGACTTCAACACGTAAAGAGCAAATCTTCACAGCTTAAAACGGTTCCCACCACCTCTTCCTGGCTCTGCCCGAGGTGCGCGCGGGATGTTCTGCAGTTTCGCTCGCTTTTTTCGTGGGAGTCAGAAACCGTTGAGATTTCACCAATCCAAAAACCCGTTGGAAATTAGAGCACCAAAGCAATGATAGCGCAGCGCTCCCGCCGGTTTTTTCAAGCCGGTTTTCAGCAAGACGCTTTTGCAAGTCGAACGAAACGTAATTCTACAATCATGTTACAGTTTCAAACAATTTACAGTCTAACATGCATCCACTCGGTACCAAACGATATCGAGTTAAGAGCTCCTTAGCTACATGTTATGGGCAAGAAATTCAACATAAAATACAAACAATAATTACCAACAACAAACTCGTTTCCAGAATTCCCACATTCGAATCGGAAGAACGCAAAAATTGGTCACAAAAATACGATTGTTTGTTTATCACGCAACGTTCCCGGCGCGTATACAACTTTTGTGCTCTCCCTAACGGTGGAAAGGCAATCATTATAAACACCCTATTTCATGTCTTGACGATTGTCACACGAGATGTAATAGCGGAAGGAAGGTGAGATAGAGTGACTAACAACGAACAACAAAACTCATGACATGACTATTCCCCCCGCGGTGAGCACATCATGTTCTTCTGCCAATCACCACTAAAAAAAACGTCGTAGTTATGTTGCCCCCGCGAGAAACAAACTCACATCCATTAAATTCACTTTTATCATTTCTTGAAATGGGGGTTTCTCCCCCACGCTCACATAATTATGCGCAGCAAAATAATTGAAATATAAGTCAATGAAACAAAACATTAAAAGCGCACGCTAAGAGAAAAAGCGCCTGACTTGCTGACCCGCTTCTACTGCTGGCCCCTTTTCCCTTCGGAATGAATTATTTGTTCTCATATTTTCCCATCCAGAGAGGTATAGGTCGCCAGCAGGTGACCTATACCATGTTTGTTAAAGGGTCTTTTTTAATGCCCTGCTCTGTTTGTATGCTTCATGTTTAGAGATCAACTAGAGGTTGTTAGGCGAAACGGATATTGACAAAGGCAGCAAATTGCACGATCATGTTTTAAACCTGTGAGAAACTTGACATCATTACCTCGAAGAGCGTAGAGTTAATCTATGTTTTTGATGAGATATGAGATTTATTTTAAAAAATCTCACTATTTCCTATTAGCCTCGTCATTTTTTTCAGACTTAATCAATGATGAGAGATAAATTAATACTTATTTTAAAATTTCTAAAACAAATTTAAAAACTTTAACACTGTAAGCGATTCTTACACCAAGTTTCGTACAAGCTAGTTGACATTTTATTGCATTACTCAAAACTTCCTCATTCCTCAAACATTTTTCTCGGAAGAAAAGTGAACCTGTCGATCACAGCAAATGGAACACTTTTGCTGTTTCCTCTGCCCCAATCCCGGTATTTCCTTATACGATTTGGAACGCCAGCCCCACCACACATATGCCAAGGCCAGGTTTGCAGCAGGTGGTCGTGTCCTTATACTGCAAAATGTCGAACAGGAAGAAATCGAACCGCAACTACTTGGACGAGTCTCTTAATAAGGAGCATGTGAATAATACAACGAAACCAAAGCGTAACAATCGTCAAAATGAAGTATTAAAAAAGCTCACCAGACTTGTCTCGTGGGCAACTACAGATTTAACGAAATTGCAGTAAAAACACTAGAAATCCGAATTAAAGTTCTTCCAACCAAATGCGTGACACATAATAAATCATTTTAACAATTTTTGGTCGATTCCTTTCACTTTCTGTAAGCTTTATTTACGCCGGGTTTATGTTTTGTTTGGTTGTAGAATTAAATTGCTTCACAACCACAGCACCGCAAAGTCGTACGTCGGCTAATTGCTTGCATCCTTGAATTCCTTATGAAAGCATATTGATCGGCGTAGTTCCTCTCTCAACAAACGAAGTTAACTTCGACGTGCAGCAAGTCTTCGGCCTACCCATGGCCAGAGCGTCACATAACTCATATCTACGCATATGGCCCGTCCGTTGCAGTTAGTTTGTTTTTACCGTTCGCTTTACGACCAATCCGTCACCGGACGCCGCAAGCACAGAGAGGCGAGAAAAAGAATCGTTAACTTCGAAGAAACAATCGATCCACCAAAGTCAAGTTCGGCCGAAGCGTGGTGAAGAAACTTTGGTTTTCGTCGCATCCACCCCACATCAAATGACGTTGCTTTGAGGGTAGTGAGTGGGAGCGTGCACCAAATGCTAATCGGCTGAAATATCAGTTGTGCTTCAACGAGCGCACGGGCCATAACAGTGCCTAAGCGCGACTTGACGAACAAAAAAAATCCAAAAAAGATTCGGTGAGGATTGTTAGGATAAAAAA
Source organism: Anopheles koliensis (assembly GCA_000956275.1). Lineage (NCBI taxonomy): Eukaryota > Metazoa > Arthropoda > Insecta > Diptera > Culicidae > Anopheles > Anopheles koliensis. The sequence goes on along the minus strand of JXXB01029786.1, from coordinate 9,326 downwards.
TAGATTTAACTTTTTTTTATCAAACTACTACTTTTGAATGCCTTTTTATCGTACACCACAGCAAAAAGAAAATGTCTTCATCTTATACTTGCAAGTTGAGTTACGCCAATTAGCGCGTAAGATACGAATCTCTCTTTCTCCCTTCCAGCAACGAAAATTGCATAACGGATAAATCGCAGCCAACGGGTTCTCGAATTTCTCGACCGAAACGTTGGTTGGGAACGAATTTCGAGAATTCCACCCAGTGCTCGAGAGAAAGAGAGCCGCCCCTGTGTATGGTTTCAATTATTCCAATCGTTTGTTCGATCGAAAGGGGCATAATTTTGGAAATTTGGCGTGCACGAGATACAGTTACCGCTGGGTGTTGTAAAAAATACACCTGAGTAAATGGTGCAATCGAGCAGTTCTTATTTTCGCGTCGAATAAAAACGCACCGGATGGAAGCACAAATTCCACAAAAGATTGAAAACAAAAGCTTGCATACCTTATGTCCATAAGAAGATTTTGTACCAGCGATATCTATGCACACCCACACCCACCAACGTGCAAGCGTATTTTGTGTCAAAACAGATGAAACAATCAGCTTAAAACGAAACAACAGCCTGAACCGATCAAGCGGGTTTTCAATGCGAGTATCACCACTTCACCTGACAGCTGAATATTCAATTGTTTTACGATCAAAGGCTGTAGGGCTGTCGCATTCAGCAACACATCCGTCGCTCTTCTATCTCAATCTGCAATCGAAATGAAATGGAACAAACATTCATCTCGATCACGAATGCAAATGATCAATGCAGAGCAAAGCGAGAGCACCTCGAAAAGAGATCTTTATCCAGCGTTTGCACGCACCAACAAATTCAATCGTTTAGAGTGATATTTGTCCGGTGTACGTTAAGTATTTTCATTTTAGATAAGATGTATCAAGATAATGTTCCCCTTGATCCGCACAATAAATGCCATGGTGCAATACCAACGGCAATCCGACCAATAACAACTATTGACAGAGGTCATCGGGATTGGAATGTTACAATTTGATATTTATTTACTTTTAATTTCGTCTACCGGACGCTTCACAAATGGGGCCACACTTTTTACTTTCGTTTTCCTTTCCCCTAGCTATCCATGTGACCTACATTTCCCACAAACCACGATTACAACACTTAAGATGTGAATGAACGCTTCTTGGCCCTTTCTGAGAAATTCAAACAAAAAAACACAATTCTTCATTAGCAAAACAAAAACCGAGCAGCAAAATAAACTCCAATCGCTTCTCAGTCCAACACCACGTCTCTACATCGTACACGGTGGTAATCCACCATAACACACAACAAACAGTGCACACCACATCCCAAATCAACGTGCGATCGTAGACGCGACGCTAATCCAAATTTTCAAAGCGTAGAAATCCGCGGCAGGGCGGACACATTTTTGTGAGGAGGAAGGGGAGCGTAATTTTTATTTTGAAAGTCAACAATATAAAAAAGATCTTTTACTATAGCCACACGTGTCCGGCCCGGATAACCTCACCAGTACCACATTAAGCTGCTGGAAGCCACCGCCTTTCGATTTCATTTCGGTAGCAAGTCGCACAAGCGCGACAAGACAAGATCAAAGCTGCCTCTAGAGATCGTTTGAGCGTGCGCACCTAATCTTCTCATTGAAAATTAGTTCTCCTTTTCACCAAAGACAGGAGACTACGAAATACGCACACTTTGGAAAGGTGCGAACAGAAACGATTGACCTAAAGGCGTGAGTAGAGTCTGTTTTTCTTATTGTCATGGAAACTCTATAAGGTCTACGAGACAGATTTACTTTGGTGACTTGTGCTGCTTTTGTCAACTCTAATGAGATATCGGGTCGAGATGTAGATGCGGGATAGAGAGAACCGATGTGAGAAGAGAATAATAAAACTTATGCATTACTCGTACTTGTGCATTACATCATTTATAGGTTTGATTTTTAAATAACGAGCGATTTTATGCGATAATCAAGGTTATTTCTTTCGTGTATAAGGTACGAGTTTATGATATTACCGGAAATTGTACATGAAAGATCAACACATGCGGCTAAAAATGAAAAGTACTACGAACCTAATCGAATACTATCCACAGAGATGGAGTAAGCTTAACAGAAATATTAAAATTATCCATGCTTCGTAGCTCCGTAAACGATACTGATATTAAATAGTTCACTGATTAAGTTAAATTGTATGGAATATTACAAGTTCATGTACTGACACACACTATATTTTGACCAAATCACGTATCAGGTACAATATGTGTGGAAGAACTAGGCAGAAGATGATATTAACATAATATCAAAAATATTAAATTGTTTCCAAACTCTGAAGTGTACCAAAGCTTCAGCCTCCTGATGGATTAATGGATATAATAAAATGATACTGTCGCTAAAATCTGATCAAATCAGCTGTATATAAAAAGAATAGCAGCAGACTATACTAAAATAGACACATGTAATTAAATTTGTAGCCAGAATTGAAGAATCTAAGAACCAGATTAAGCAAATCGCTAAATAAGACGATCAAAAAAATCTTGTCCATTTATTGCATTGAATAACAGATACATTCCTCTATAAATTTATTCTCACTCTCGCGTATCTTTTCCTTCAAGTATCTCCTCAACTCTAGACCCATCTAAAGCTTACGTAACGTAATCTCAATTCAACCCAGACTGCAAATAATTCAGCCGCAGATGATTCGAAACGCGGAACCGCAAAAAACTGTTTATCTGTCTGTGTCTGTCAGCTGATTATCATCAAAAACTTTCCTCACTCAATCCCACCATCCGTGCAGCATCTTTCCTTTTTGCTCGTTTTTTTTCTCTATAAAATACTACACCCACCGGTAAAAGTCGACGATAGGTCCAAACCTGGGCGAGAAAATGCACCGAATCAAACCACTTGCCGACAATCAGTTGACAGGAAAGCAAGATGAATGTTTTCACTGGCACTTACGCGTGCAAACAATGGGTTGATCTCCCGGCTCCAAGTGCTCGCTTTCTGGCGGGCTTTGGTGGTTTGTATTATTGTTTTTCAGCTGGAAAAGTGATTTTCCAACCACCCACACCTGTCTCACTACTGTCTCGCTCGGACTGTCAACCATGTTTTCTGGAAATGGTGTATCCAATTGAACTGACGGAAGCACCCTTCTTTACAAAGGCTGTCGTGTCTAGGGCCGTGCTCTCAGGTAAGCGTCACCGAAGACGAATGGGGCTACAAATTTCTTCTCGTTGCGATGACTACCCACCACCACCACCAGCCCCATACTATTTTTTGTGGAAAGAAAACATCAAGATACGTTTAATTTTGCAACCTCCCGCCAAACCCGTCGCACGATTTATCACAACACCCGCCAAAGACAAAACAAGCAACATGAGCCCAATCGGAGAAGGAGGAAAATTGTTTGTTCAAGTGAGCAGAAACTCAAAAAACTGCATACGACTGTATGTATCTGTGTCTGCGCACCCTGGAGGAGACTTTCCGCACCGGAACTGGAGGTCGTATGGAAAAAAAATGAAACAAAATAGCGACATAAATTAAGTAAACAAAATTGTTACACCGCCGCGCGCACAGCAAACCGAAAAAAAAAAACAAACCATAAACAGGCAGCAACTAACGAAGCTCGACACAGTGAAAGTTCACTAGTCGCCTGATGTGGACCCGACCGAACAGCAACGGCGCAGGTAAGAACGAGAAAAACGAAAACGGTACCGGAAAATTATGCATTTCCACCTGCCGCGAATCCGACGACAGGCGACGTCGCTGTTGATTACATACCGGCAGCAGCCGCCACTAGTGTAGCATAAAATGGAGGCGAGCGAGCGAGCGCGCGACGGTGTTGACATTGACAAGGGAAAGAACGACGAACCAGTTGTGGATGTGGCTGGTAGCAAGCGGGGAATGACAGTGAAAACAATCGGTTAGTGCTGGTGGAGGTGGAGGTTGGATGTAAATGATGGACACATGTACCGTGTGGAAAGCGAGTGTCTGTCCTTCTAGGCGTAATGCTTGATATGCAGAAAATGTGACCAATCAGACAAGGAAATGAATTGGCAGAAATGCCTCGCAAGTTAATGGAAGGACAATGGAAGGAACTTTCAGTTTTATCTACACTGCATTTAACAAATATTGAACAAAAATTGGTTCAGATCCTTTAAATTTAAACTTTTGGTTTAGACGTCTCATTATTCACCTCATACATTTAATATGGAAGCCAAACCCTCATACGTATGAATAATGTGTGCCAAACACAATCAGGGCCATATTAGAGAGCCAACTAAGATAAGACTTATGTCATGAAATCTGACACTTAAAAACACAAAATGCTTTAAATGTGTTTTAGAACGTAGGCTCGAAGAACATCGGCAAGCACAGTTAGTGCCACTTAAAATCTTGAACTTCCTGCCTCATTTAATCCTACGATCTGATAAACATGATCGCTTCCAATCTGCTCCAATATCTCCAAGTGCATTTCAGATCATCTATTTCGATAGCTTATTCTGACACTGAACAGAGTTTACTCCCATGAGTGCCTAACTAACCAATAGCCATTCCGAGATCAACGCCTGCCTGGAGCATTCCACTCGAAGCCATTCGGTTTTAAAAGCAGACAGCCAAGTCTAAATTTAGACGCATTTATTACTCGAGAAGATTTAGCGAATTCCTTAAGATTGCTGCGAAATTGGCCCCCGGCAGACGCACCCGGACGCCAAGCTAACGATGTGTTTGTGTATGATTGGGAGGATGGGGTACTATTAAGCTGGGAATGCGCTGCTACTGTTATTGTGTTTGCGTTGCATTTTATCGCTCTTAACTTTACGGTCGGGAATTTTCACCTTCTTTGCCACCACCTCATCTCATTCAAAACCCACCAACAACGACCCGTGCGGAAAGCGCCATATCGATTGTTTTGAAAAGATGGGAGACTCGTACACTTTGAGGAAAATATAGTGCGATAGGTTTACACCAGAAGAAACATCGTAAAGTGGATGCCTGCTGCTCTTGGCTATGGATTGCAATAAACAACCTGTGACTGCATTGGAGAGAGGAAGAAGAAGAAGAGTTTATTCTTGGCAAGGTTCTTGATCCTCGGCTTTTATCAACCTGCCATTTGTGAGGTTCATTTTGAAGCGGAAGTAATTAAGAATAAAATAGAAGCAGTGCTATTGAAGTGATCCACTGAGATTGTTTAACAATGTAACCGGTAGATAAGTCGATTAAGTTTCCACGAAGCTTTTAATAGCTGGAGAAACATATCTTTCGTACGCGATTATGTCCGAGATTATCTAAAATTCTCTAGTTTCTGTTATAAAATGCTTCTAACTTCTTATACTTATAAATTTGAAAAGAATCGCACCTTGAAGTATGAAAAAATCTTGTAAGGGCAATAAACTGTGTAGCAATACTTCAAAGAAAATCACATCACACAAAGAGACCACCCAGAAAGATGAGCACCGCGGGCACAGCCGAATTAAGCCGCAAGGGCTCAAGTAATTAAGACCACTTTTTTGGGTGGGATTATTCTTATTTTAGTCACAAACCACATTTCGCATCTTCCGTCACGCAACGCCATTTCTCAGTGGCTCCCACGGACTGGGAGGAGGAGGGTGGCAATTAATGCATCACCGGCCCGAATAACTATGTCCTATGCGTCACGGTTGGTTTGGCCGCTTCCCGGCGTATCTGAAGACGCTCCGATCGGTGCCCTCTGGTCACCTGGTGGTGTGTATGCGTGAGCACAACATGGCAAGTGCGTCAAGCCTCCAAACGCTGGTCCTCACGATGATATACGACCCTTTTTGCTCGTACCTTTAGCGACCGGATCGTAGGTAAAACTCGGCGGGCCTCTCCCCCACATCCGACGCTGTGATCAGTTTTTCCAAATTATGGCAATTAAAAGGACCACTTCGTGCAAACGCAGGTAAAAAAGAGTAAAGGGGAAGCACTTTTTTGTGGTGCGTATTTTCCATTCCACCGCTATCTTTTAACCCGAACCGACTCTTTCCGCCTTTTAGTCGAAAATGGCAAGTGAGAGTGTTAGAGGCTGAGACGCAACAACCACCTCCGTCAGTAAACGCTGATGGATCCACACCACCTCTAGAAGGCATCCGTGGTCGCGTCGTTGCGTTTCGACTCATTAGCAAACGATTTTGTCGCAAAGAGACCCGACCCGGCCAGCCCGACCCGGCGTGAGAAATTGCGCGGCACGTCGAATGCAACAAAATGTCGATTGTTTCGGATACGGAAAGGCAAAAAACGGAGCGCGTGAGGAGTTTGAAGGAGGATAGAAAAAAATATATACCTCAGGTAAATCTTCATTTGTAACCACGACGACAAAGATCATTACGGTTCGGGGAAGGAACTGCACTGGTTATAATGAATTTCTCTCCGACATCCGGTTGGTTAAATTATTTTAGACATAGGGAAGAGGTGAACGGAAAAGACTTTAGTTACTGATAATAGTGTCTAATTGAGTGTCAGCTATGTGTATTAAAATACCATTTTCTACACAAAATGAGTATAAAAAATCATGTAAGCGAGACATTTTTCCCCAGCGCAACATTAATAACATCGACTACATGCCAGCAGCAATGAAGTTCCATTCAGTTGCAAAACTTCCTTTGAATGCTTCCTTAAGTATGGACGTATGAGTATGTGTGGAGATTATTATGGGACACACACGAACACAACTCACGTTCACTCTGCTTCCTACGTTTTACTCCTTCCTCGATAAATAGAGTTAGTTGCAATAGAGCACTTAATGATCATAGCATTAAGGAAAACGCAAATCATTTCATCCATCCCCAAGACGTACTGCTGCTGCTGTTGCTGCCATACAGATTCGTGCCAGTTGGGTGAATGAAAATGAAAGCACGGAGAAGAATATTGATGTAAATACGAAATTTATTCAGTGCGGAACCGCAAGGAGAATAAATCTTTCAATTTTTCAAAAATAATTTCTAGTTTTTCCCTGCTCAAAAGTCTGAAATTTTTCCACATACTCGGGCATCAAAATCATAACATGGTCCATGCCACTATTTAAACGACAAAAACATTGAACTTGACCCACCAGCCAGCGGCTACTTTCAATTTTCTTCCTACAGAGGTGATTTCTCTTTCTACTCTTGTTCTCGTGTACCGCCAAGAAAGTTGCTTCCGAAACACGTCGTCCGCCGATGCTTCTTCCCACGGAAGCATGTTGTCCCAACCCCGAACAGTGCACGTGTTTGAATAACATGAACATGCTTAACATACATCGGCAGGAAGGACGCCGATGTAGACCGGTACCATAGAAGAAAAAAGTCAAAGGAAAGTAGCTATCAGTCCCATAATAAAAAAAACCTTTCCGTTTTCAAAAAAAGAGACATTTTTTGGGGAAAAAATGAAAACCTCTCCATCTTCAATGTCATCATGCAGTGCTCAAACGAATGCAGTCCCACAGAAACGCGTCTCACACATGCATGATGATGTGTTTAAGTTTGCGTGAAAAAAGAATAATGACCCGTAAGGTGCGTACGAAGTGTTCCTTTTTTGTTATTTAGCACTAGCTTAATCTGGACCGGATATTTCCAAAGCAATATTGATTCTCCTCGAGACGACAATGCGTGCGTTGCTAGACATTCGCATAAGATCGAGTTCGTGCGTTGATGCAATAGGCAACCTTCACAAACGCCAACAATCGCAATCCGGCAATTGTATCGCGCGGCAAAACGAATCAATTCTATTTTAAATCCGTTAATTGTACGTTTCCAAGAGCAAGTTGCACAATAAAATCTCCAAGCGACGAAGAAGAAATTTCTCTGGACGGAAAAGCTGAATTGTCGCTATTTTTAACAGTTTAGTTTCTTCCAACGTTCGGTTAATGACCTTAAGAATGGCGAACAAAAAAAGGAGCACAAAATGGCACACAGTAGCGGTAACAACAACAGCAAATAAACAAACGTGCTTCGCTTGATACAAACAGGACAAACCCTTGTCTAAAAACGAACAAAAAATGTTAAATTGGTTATGTTAACATTTGCTTCATACGTTTCATATTATCATATTGTTTAAATGCATTTTTCGTGGAAAAAATACCACGATTTCATAACACGTGTTACAATTAAGTACAGAAATTGTAAACAATGTGCGTGCTTTTTTCGTTCTTACCGATCAACAAACTTGACCAAAATAATTACGTTAAAAATCAAATACATCTCACTCGGTGATGCAAGAATTGATAACTTCATAAAAATGTTGATACGCACTGTTCATACTTCGTCATAGTTCGCTGCACTATCGACAGCTCCAAATACGTAAGTCCGCCACATCCGGATCACATTTCGGATGACGGAAAGGTATCCCAGCGCACGCGTTGCTTGACCTTCGTAGGACGTTACACCACGCCGCTATCGAAAAGAAAATGATCAAAAATTCCTCAAGGGCTTTCGTCGCGCGTCCTCCCACTGTATCTTCCTCACATTGCAGAGTTAAGACGCACACAATGTGTTATACTGCTCGTGGATCGATGTCATAAAAACTGCTAGGACGAGCAAAGCCTCATCACCGACGACACCTCACACTTTCCTTTACGATTTCGTCAAAATCCTACCGCCAACTGAGGTGGAGTGGGGGTGGTGTGATGCGATCGCCGCACGCACATTCAGAGAAAATCTGCCCATCTAAAAGCCATTATCAGCCATAAAGTGCCACCGAAAACATCACCAACAGGATATCCGAGCCGCCTGCGATAAGATCAGTCCGACACGACGGACGGCCTAAGAGAAGATGGACAAGCCGCCGTCCGTAACACGGTGGCTAATCTTCTTCGACAAGCGCATCAATGAAAGCGTCTCATATCGTTCGGTAGGTGTTACGAGATACCTGTGGAGGTATCGAGGACCGCGCGAAGATCTCACTGTCATCCAAAGACCCTGAGAGATGCCCGCGGTGTGTATGTTATTAGATGCCCAGGGGCCGCGTACGGTGGGAGACATTGTTCACACTGCATAAATTACTAAACGCTATTAAAAACCGTTTCCGTTGACACCTTATACTCCACAGGGGAGCGTTGGAAGTTATTGAATATCAAAAATGATAATGAAAATTGAAAAACATGATCGTCACAAGACATGAACATAATATGGTTCAGCTAGTTTTTGGGTAGGGGGAACGGAAGTGTCTTAGTAATTCAGTGTCAAACATTTCAAAACAATCGGTTTAAATTATGATTAATGTACAAGCATCGGTGAAGCTAATGGTATATATTTAACATTTAATTCAACCTTACAAACTTCATCAAACGGGGTGAATAAAAAGTATGTTAAATG
>JXXB01029775.1:0-10494 GCA_000956275.1 Anopheles koliensis | reverse complement strand
ATAATAATAATACTAAATTTTTATTTATTTGCAGATCTCTTGGTGCTGTTAATCATCATACACACTGTAAGTAAACTAAGCATAGTGAATTGAACTCAAAATAGAAGGAGTAATGGTTTTGTTCAACATTTCGAACATTGTTCGTTCCCTTTGATTTCACACCAAACTTTTATAATAGTTTTATTTGTTTGAGATAGAATTTCGCTTTTTTACAAGCTACTGATTGAAGCGAGTGCTAACCACTCCTAGCTCAATGCGAAATAGTGAATGCAGGAAATTTAAACTTTGGTGACGTACGTAAGAAATAGCTTTTTCATTGTAACGAAGCAACCGGGGATGTCTAAGGTGAATGCGGGGAAAGTGATTTCGAACAACAGTGTAGAATAATTTTCTCTTATGTTCGCACGGATACGCGAGGATGTGACGATCCTGTCCTACTCGTACGCTATGCACATTTTTATGGCACATGACTTTGGTATTGGCGCTGCATACTCTAGCGCACGGTTTTGAGGCAGAGAAAATTTCTACCCTTGTACTATCCTTGCTGCTAGAAGGGATCCTTTTTATTAGCTAACAAGAGAGAGAGAGAAAGAGAGAGAGATAGAGAGAGAGAGGTATACTGGGACGAGCTTTTTGCCCGACGAGGTTATACGCTTGTTAGAGAAAAAAGGATTCTCACCAGTTGGTGCAAACTTTTGCACGCCTGCATCCTTCTCATCATCGCCACCGGTTTTGTTCGTGAGCTGTGCAATGAAGGCCTTATGACTTTCGGAGAGTTGGAGGAGCGGCGTGCATTGGCGCTCCGGTCGAGTTTAGAGGGAGTTGAAAGTTTGCCAGAGAAAATTGCACAACTTTTCCTCCCGTTGGCTACGAACCGATGGTAAATGGGTGTCCGTGTTCCGTCTCTCCCCAATCGTACCGTTTCTCTCCCCATCCATGATTGCTCTACTTCGTCCAAAGACTTCAGGTTTAAGGCGTGGCAGGTCGGGTCTGGTTCCGCATCCATGTGCTAGTTCCGATGTGTGGGCACATGGGCTCGAGCAATGCTGGAGTTTGAGCGTTGGCCGCTCGTTAAGCTGCACAGATGCACGTTCAGCATTTGCCCGCGGACCTGCAGCCGGATCCTTGTTCGGACTCCTTTTTGGCATCGGTTTTTGACAAGCGAAGACCCGTGGATAAGTGTCTTGAAGGAACGAGAAAAACCTAGCAAGCGTTTGCCAAACGCAGCCGACCAGTTTTCGGCACATTCGGCACATTCTGGCATTTTGCCAAGCTTCCCTTGGGGCGGTTTGGCTCGGCGGAAATGGGGACCGGTATTCGACATATGGGTCGGACAATGTCGTTGACAAAGCAAAGGCCGGCGAATCGAAATCGCCGCAAAACAGGATTCCGACTGTCCGGTCGAGAGGACCTTTGCGCTCTGGGAAATTAACTGTCCGATTGTATTCGGTGAGGCACATTTTTCGCAATCATTTTGTAGGGATGCATCCGTGCTCGTTTATGGTTGCTTGGAGAATCAGCCATTTTATAGTGGAACACAATTTATGGACCTACACTGATGTGAGGAACGATTGGTGAACGATTGGTCATGCTACTATTGGTAACAGTTGTATGATATTTTTTGTTTCAAATTATTCTTGAGTAAATATTACGACAATGTTTGCAGCACTTTTCAGTGATGAATAGTTCTTCGTTTACTAGCGAAACCCATTCCCACTCCAATTCAAGGCACTTCATACCACCATCCTACCATCCTGCTTTCGTTTGCCCGCCCGTGTTAACGACAGCAAATCGTTTTGTTCTGCATCCGGCATCAGTCGTGCCACACTTGCAGAAGCACGTCCAGTTGTCTTCAATTAGTCACGTGTGGTCAGTAAAATCGTTGAATTGGTCGACTTTGAATCGTTCACCGGACCATCCTTGGCACGAATGACGTTATTGTTTCAAGGAATGGAGGGGGCACAAGAAGTCAGCCTATGCAGCAACTGCATTTTATGATCCGAGTTGCATTCGTATGGGCTTAGTGGCAAAAGGTTTTGTGGATACATACAGAACAGAAGTGGAGTGCTATTTCAACATCCTTGGTGCATCGGTTAAGAAGCATGATCCATTGAAATGAGTCATTGAAGGTTGCTGTTTAAGCTCGCAAACTTCGTGAACATTGAATAAACCAAACAATAACAAACACCCGATACCGGCAAAATTGAAATTCTATGTTTGTTTTGGGTAATACTATTTCATAATAAAAAAAAGCATCATGGTCTGAAATACCTGTCACGAATGTAACAAGTTACTGAACAGGATTAGTTTTTAATATGATATGAAGAGCTGGACGATTTTTAAATAAATCCATGCGATATTGAAATTAAAATACCATATAAACCTAAAAAATTGATAAGTATCGCTGTGCATTTCTTGAAAAACATTGTTGCTTTAATTTTGACATTTTGTGTTCGATGTGAATCTTACATACTGAAACGGGAATGTTAAGAGATTAAAATATTATGAAAAAATGTAATTATTATTTAAATTAAATCCAAAAACTCATAAATTTTTAATTAGAAGCAATGAATTGTACAATGAATGCACATTTTATGCAATGCATTTATTTGCAAAATTATTTTGGAAATGAACATAAATAGCGAACTATGCATCTGTAATTTATTAACATACACATTTACATCTATTGTAACTAAAACGTTTCCTACTGTTAAAACTACGACGATCATGACTTTGAAGAGCGGTGTAAAACATAGATTAGTAAATTATTTAATCGTTTCGATTTTTTAAGCCTTTTTTGTGGCAATATTTATACACTTATTTTAGTCGATTAGCCAATAAAAATCATCACTACGTTCCAACGGGATTTTACATTCGGTGATTTGTTGGACATACAAGCTGAATAAGAACATTTAGAGTTTCCATCTCTGTCAGTTTTGATATTTTTTCACTTTTTTATCCATATCAATACTATTTATTTTTAAATTTCTAACTGAGCAAACTTAAAATATTTTTCACACTCGCAGGTTATTGTTACCTTGCCCCTGTAAGGCTTCGGCTATGAAGCTAACACCTCCCTCGTCTGTGGCATCGCATGACGCGTTGTTACGTATAGGCCCTTGGTTTTATTTTGAACTATTTCCGGGTGGGTTCTGTTTCGTTCCGTGTGTCTGAGACTAGCACAGTTCGGATTAAGGGTCAGTCTGTGGTGTAACCGAGCAGTGTCGCAAGTCATCCATCCGCAGACATCGAGCCCGTTCCATCGATCTTCTCGGTGTCTGCAGGGTCATTAACCGTGGCATTACCAGGCACGAGCGCACGCATAATCCTTCGGTCGTATGCTCTCGCAAGTTAATTAGTGGCTCGCAAGCGACCCGGGTTCTCCCGGTCCGATTAGGACCTGTTACCGATCAGGGTTATTTCTGCACCGGTGTGTCACGTGGAGCGAGAAAGGAGAAGGAGCGACATTTGTTTCTCGTTTGTTTCCTTCGCCCATAAGTCGTTAATGGGCTGTCAATAGGTTATAGAAGCGTTACGTACCGAGGGTACGTTGTTTGTGATAAATATACGTGCGCGTTAGGGAATAGGAGATAACGCGCTAGGATTTCCGGGATTTTGTTTTTGTGCGGAAATTGGATTATAGAGGAAAGATCCTACTACAAGAGGCTCATTAGTATAGCAGTTTTTTATGGTTTGAACTAATAGAAACTGGTATAACATACAAGTTATAAACAGACATTGCAGGTTAAAACATACCTCAGGAAGTTGCGTAGACATGACTCGGAAATAACATCTTAGGATGAAAGCACAGTGAGGGATGAGATTGGTATTAAAAACTGTTAAAGAATTCTCTTAGATAAAAACTCTTCTAATCTCTTAAACAGCTAGGTGGCTTTCAACATGTTTCCATTTCTGTATTGTGTCCTTTAAAAGTGCATATTTAAGGAGCTAAATTGTGAAAAAAACGTCAACAATTTATTTTGATGGCACTAATGATATTCACATTAAAATGTGCTCTGTAACCCGTTTTTCGAGCATAAGTTTGGTTTTACTAGCCAGTCGTTAAAGTAAGCTCTAGATATGTACAAAAATATTTGTCATTGACAAAACTAATCAGAATAACCATTTTAGGATAGGCTATGCCTCCTTCCTGTTCAAGGGAAGGATCGTATATTTATGTTGTGAACTTTCGTAATTGCATGAATATACAAAGATGTGTTCGCGTCAGCGCGTTTACGTGATGTAGTGATTATAAACAACAAGTGGTACTTGTTGATACACAACTGTATGCATTGTCAGCAGATCATGCTTGTGCTTGTGTTGGTTAGAATATGCGTATAGGGCTGATCATATTGTGGAGTTGGTATATCGATGGCTTTTTACACATATTTCTTCAACGAAGTAATTAAATAATATTTTTCTAAATTTAACAGTAATTTTAGAGTGATAAATTCTTATTCTTCAGTGGTTAGTGAAAGAGGAACAATGTGAAATGAAGTTAATGCAATGTCTTTGAAGGCTTTTGCAACCTAGCTTAAAAATAGTGTTAATGATTAAACGCTAAGTGGTCCTTATATACTTCACATTTGTGAATGTTTCTCCTGTGTTCGTAATACCATCGGTGATAGCATCATTTAGTGTTGGATGTGCGGTTGCTAAACTGATTCGCTAATCTTTAGATTTTATAAAAAGGTCGATAAAAAAATTATTATTTTTTTTGAGTTGCCTGACATTGCGTTTCATGTAAATATCTTTTAAAATTATTTCGATAATGTGGACACATGCATCATGCGAACGTTGTATGTTGTGTTTTATATTCACCACGTTCACCACGTGCTAGCTACTCACCACCTGCTTATTATTTTTGCGCACTCCATACCTCGCTTGCCATCAACCGCTGCCTGCCTCAAACCCCAATCTCTAGGAGTGGACAGGATTACGTTTTCCGAACCAGTACGTCACACCGACGATCGTCGTCGTCCATGCTTAACCGCACGTCCCCTTGTGCATTCGGTTTCCCCCTTCTCGCAAGCGCACACCTCTTCCAATCCCGTGTGTGCCACCCGCGGCGGTATGTGCGTACGCGTGCGCGCTCGTGCTCGCGCGTGTATGTGTTAGCTTGTCTAGGGCGCTTGGCTGCCCGCCTCAACATCCCCTCATGGGACGACGTGCACGGACCGTTCCGTTTCGGACCGGGGCAGAAACCGGGGAACCATTCGGGACCATAGTTTTACGGGAACCGTCACAAAGGGTGGAAGGTTGCGCTCGCGAGCTGCCGCTGTTTTTCTTGCCCGGACCACCGGCTGGGTTTTTTGGTTTTTCCTTTCCGTTTTTTCACCAACGCTGCTGTCCGTTTTCGTTTTGCGTTAGTGTTTCGTTTCGTTTTGGCGTTTCGGTTCCGGTGCTGGTTTCGTTCTTTACGTTCGCGACGGAAAGCAATCGGTACCGCGCGTGGCCTGATAAGTCGCCTGTTTGGCGCGGTTTTTATCCCAAAACGTGGTTGTGGTCGGTGTTTTGAGTAGATTTTTAGGTAAATAATCTATCGCTATCTGTAGGGAAATCATAACATTTTAAAATTATTGTTATTTTAATACGTGTGTTAATATTACGGCAAAGAATGTCACGTGGATCGTTTGAATAGATAATATCGCTTAAACATTCGTTTAAAAATATCAACTGTTTGGACTGTCTGTCGTGAGAGATGTGTATGAACACACGCTAAAGCCAACTGGTGATCGCATACGATCGTTCTGACGAGAGAGTATCCCTCCGATGGATGGGTTGGGTCAATGGACGGTGCTGAATAATGTGCAAAATATCGTTGGAAAGTGGGACAAAACGGTGAGCAAAGTGAACGTATTATGTAACGCCACTAAGCTTGTATCATCCATTGTTCGCTTGTGCAGTGTTGTGCGATCGATAGTGACTGCGTACGACTGTGGAGAGAAATAGTTGCGTCCCAGGCGATTTCCCTGCGTGGAAAAAAGTCGAGGGAGTGTGAAGGTAGCTTTCCCGGACGATCCATTTACGGCTAAATATAGTCACATACAGATGCACGAAAGAGAGAGAGAGTGAGAGAGAGAGAGGGAGAAAGAGAGAAAGAGGGAGACCGAGTTATATTTATTCAATTATTATTAATACCCGACGCAGCGTGACGCGCATCGGCGGTGGTGGCGGCGACGTCGGCGCGTGGTTTGCCCTCTTCGCGGAAAACCCGGAACCAGAAGTGTTATTACGTGCATTTTTCCAACGTGCTCTGTTCCGGACGCCTGCCTGCCCTTGTTATATCCGCAAGCAGGCAGCGAAAATTCGGGTTCCCCCCGAACCGAAATATCGTATCTGTACTGTATTTATTATTATAGGTGAGTTCGCGAGCGCGTGCTTTATTTTTATCTTCACCCGCTCCACGGGGAAGCCAAACGGTTTGTGTATTTACCAGTAGACATGTTTTCCGCGCATTTTGGTTTGATTTTTTGGGAATTTTTTGAATGGTTTGTTAGATAAAGTTACAATTATTACAAAAAAAAATCAAGTATTCTAAAATGCTTAGAAAATTGATCAGTTTCCGAGTTAGTTTCACTGTATCTTCGATAAATTGCATCAGTGCTCACCAAACCAGCAGCACGTTTTCTTCGAACCACTCTCGGATGCAATTTTCTCGGCCAAAATTGTACTCGAAACTGGTAGCGGGAGAAATGTTCCACACACTCGGCCCATCGATCGTGCCTGCAAGGACATTATTTTAGCATAATTTACTGTTATTACCCCACCAACGAGCGCCCATGGTTTTAAACGATTTGACCCATTTTGATGAACGAGCGTGTGTCCCGATGAACATGACGGTGCAGCAGATTCGCCCGGATGCAGACGGATCTAACCTTTTCGGGTAGACCCTTTCCTTCGCCCCGGCAGCCAGAGATGGGTTCGACCAGCGACCGGTCTTGTGCAACATGATTCCGGATGAACGGAGCTCCGTGGTTCTAGCCGAGTATGCACGGCACACGGAATAATCATCATTTGGCAATTTGGGCGAAGAACTCATTAATGTTCCGATCGACAATTTATGGAAGCGATAAAATTAGCGAAACATTATATACAACCCTACGCCCACCCATAGTTCGCTAGCTGCTGCTTCGATGCTCCATGGCTTGGCTTTAGTTTTACTTTGTGTTGGTTTTCTTCTAGCGGTTCCTCGCGGTAGGCTCATGGTTCGCGTTTTGGAAGGATTAAATTGCCATTAAGGATTGTTTCGAGCAGGATTAGGGTTTAGTGGTTCGATTGGATTTCGTGCTTTCGTGGGTTCGGAACAAGGCCCGGGATACAGAGGTTGGTAGGATCAGTGGTAAAAACAGCAAAAAAAGTGCAATGGAAACACAATAAAATGGGTCAAACAGGATTAGGCAGGATACAGGTTGATGATGATGATGGCCACTTTGGATTAATTTCAATTGTCATCTGTTGTTCATAATTGGGCAATAGACGCGTTTAATGGGCTGTTAACATTGCTGCCCCGTATATTTGGTGTTGGTGATGGTTTACGTGAAATTTGCTAGACAAATTTCATTGATTTTTTAAGCAAATAATTAGTTAGTGATAGTTTGTTTATAATTTCACCCAGAGTACGGTGAGGATTGCAAATAAGTTACAAAATTACCCAAATGTAGCTTTCATTAGTTTTGTTAGATTTTCCCCGGAATAATATCTATTAAATATTTTAATTTTTTTTTGGCGTTTCAAAATTTAAACGTAAAGAAATCGATAAACGTACCATAGTACATTGCTGGTTAGAGGCAAATATAGCAAAACGCTTATGTTTTACACATTAAATACCTTTTGTTTACTTGGGCCTTGGCTAATCATTTTGGTTTTTGAAGGCTTAGTTTATTTTTGAGTTATATATTACCACCTTTGTACTAATGAATACATATACATGATTTACTTTCTTTTCCCTGAACATGTGAAGCTACATTAACACAAACAAATTTCCTGGAATATTCGTGGTACAATTTTCTTTTTTGATGTATGTTTACTGTTTATGTATGTGGATGTGGATGTTATGTTTACTCATATGTTTACTCATACATTTACTCAACTCATAAATTCAAGAGTTTCTTTTTTGGTTTTAAAAAATCGAAATTTCATTGCTTATTTCTACAACCCTGTTCAAAACTTCGATTTTTGATATAATTGAAATTTTGATTTCCAAAGAATTAAAACTAAATGTTGTTAAACAAGAAGTTTTATTTTCATAGCCGCCCTGCTGCTCTTTATTGCAGTATTATTGCAATTTATTATATTTATTTTTATTACCTCCGGCTTTGCAACATTAGCCAAAATACAACCTTTATTTTTTATCTTTTATTTCAAAATATATTTGTGCAGAAATCTGAATACTTATCTGAATCGTTTCTCTTATTTACCGTCGCAATTCAGAAAGTAAAGGTTAATCCAATTCCCCATTTGAAAGCACTGCAATCACGAAACGGCCAAATGGCTGTAAACACTTGTATGCCACCGTTTTTATCCTTACATCTCTATTTGTTTCATGTTTCCAACTGGTCGTGTTACGTTTTTTTTGTCCAAACCACGATCTCAAAACACCACCGAACGGTACGGTTCAGATTTGCTCGTGAAAATTCACACTCAATACCAAACCACCGACCAACGTGCACACCCGGCAACGATGACGCTGATGATGATGATGATGATGATGATTGTATGGTGAGCTAGTCCGCGTCGGTTCTGCTTGGTCGTGGGGGTTTTCGGGAGTTCAGATATTTTCAAAAATAGAAATTTTGAATAGACGCGTTGCTATTTTCGGAACGTTTTCGGAAAATTTGACTACAAACACTCACGGGGGTCTCTACGCGGGACATTTGGCTCTTTGGCTACACCGTGCGAACGTGCGCTCGCTGCTCCTTTGACCGCATTCGATACCTCGTGCTTGCGTGCTTTGTTCCTCCAGTTCAGGTTGAAGTTTTTTTTTGTTTTTGGTTGGACGGTGAAAAGTGGCCGGCGTCATAGTGCCGGTGCGGTGGCGGCGGCAGATGTGGAGTGGAGAAGACGGGTATTTCTTGAGCGTGCGAAAATGGTGTGCCGGTTCGCGCCTTTATTATAAACTTTCCAATCTCGGCTACACCTCCCGGTCTCGCCCTGGATGGAAGCAGCGTCATGTTTGGAGTGGGCAGAAAGTCGACAAGTCGATTGTGTGGATGTACTAACACGCACAAAATAACAAGTCGCTTCCACCGGCGCCGAGAAAATAGTGCGGAAGTGATGGATGGATTGGAAAAGTTTCACCCGGATGACAAAGCATTGTAAGCAGGGTTGAAAGATTAGTGGTGATCACTTCCAAACCAGCACGAAGCAAGTTCTATAAGTGCTGGAACACGCCGGAGCGATTGCTTCGCCTGTAATAACAGTCAGATGCGAGAATTTGGGGTAAAATTTGCCGTGTTTGTAGTTAGTCTTATATTTTTCTTAAACCGGAAGCCTGTCTTAACTAACTACAGTTTGCTGTCTAACCGTAGGATATACGTTCCAACTGCTTAAAACTAAAGCGAATCTTCCGCACACCATCGACATTGCATCCCGCAGACGACACTATTGCGTTTGCTTAAACTTTTCCCACTGCACTGTGCATTCCTGGGCCGCGATTTGAGCCAACGGGCTGAACTGGCAGGAGAGAAAGTTACGCTTTCTTCACCACCGGTGAAGCCATTAAGCGACTCTGATTGTGCGATTCGAAACTTTGCCCCGGAAAACGCACCAAATGCATTTGAGGAAACTTATTGCGCCGAGAAAATTTGGTAGAATGAAACGAACTTTTCGTCTTTCGTGTGCTCGAAATCCTCCCGAGCGTTGGTTTCGTTCTGTCGGGGATCGAAATTTCTTCTCGAGTCATGGGTGCAAAATAAGACTGATTATTCGCACCACGGCTTAGCTAGGGGTGGTACCGAATGGAGCCAAAAATGAAGTAGAATGGAGAAATGAAGAATAAAAAAATGCAACAAAACGAAGCCCAAAAACACAGAAATAAATCATGCAAATAAAACAGAACCAGGCGGCGCTTTTGCTTTCTGCGAGAAGACCCACTGCAGCCTAGTTGTGTGAAGTTTATTATTCTTTTTTATTTGGTTCAGGCTTGTTTGAAAGCATCATTGTTTGCTAGTGTCTTCCGTTCTCGGCCACCGGTGGTGGGTTGAACAAGAGAACCGTTCAACCTGAAAGACGATGGGGAATAGTATTTTTTTCACATTCCGATGGAACAACATCTGCCACCGGTCGTCGAAAGTAGTTTTCAGCCTTTGGGCCGATTCCTTCTAATAATCTTGCGAAAAAAAAAACTAGAGATGGAAATTGTCGCTCCAAAAAATAAAAACAGGACACCGTCTCGGCTGGGGTTCGCTGGCTGTATCCGTTTTGTGAAGCCTTTCCATCACCGTGTCCTTCCAGCAAACGGATAAAATGCAAACGGCAATCAAACACGGTCGG
>JXXB01029752.1:0-11421 GCA_000956275.1 Anopheles koliensis | reverse complement strand
ATACCCAGAAGATCAAGATGTTAACCATCGATCTTTCTTAAGCTCCCGCTGTGCCAGCCACTCCTTTTCCCTCCCCGTCTCGCCGACAAGAAAAGGAAGTTTCAATTAGTCTTCCCACACTCTGCCCTACACAGAGTGTGGAGGAGGATGGATGCACGAAAGAAAAATAATAGTTTTGTCAATGAATTCAGCGTATATGCAGGATGTGCACCGCGGTACCGAACTGATATGCCATGTAAACGCAGGATGATGGTGATGTGATCCCATGTACGGTATGGTAAGGATTATCACAGCGGTCCTTAGCGTTCGTCCTTCATTGATCGTGCTGCAGCGCAGAAAGTGGCAGCGAAAGAAAACGGAAAGTAAAACGAACAATAAGAACGGTAGCCACCGAGAGTGGCTGAGGGAAGAAGCAGCCCGGCAAGTAGTGCCGGGGATCAGCGTCACATTTTTATTGCCTCAAAACGACGCGATCGATGTGTCTGCCACCGGTCGCCCGACTTGGCTTCATATTTCAGTATGCACAAATCCTCCTCCCTCGGGGGTACAGAATTCTTCGACTGATGTTCGTCCTTAACGATCACAAGGACTCGGTGCTCGTCGCATTAAAACGGGTGGGTTCCCTAAGAGACACTTCTATCTCTATCCTGCTTTCCGGGCCTTTATCTGGTGTATGCTCATCATCACCGCACGGGTACGATAATGAAGCTTCGAAGGATATGTGCGTGTCTCTAGAATCGATCATTGCAAAAGGGTCGATACGGAGCATGCTATAGGAGAAGATGAATAAATTAAGAACCGAGCCCGGAAAAAAGCTACGGCCATTCCCGAACGGGAAATCGGAGAAAAGGCAGAGGCAGAGTGTAGTTTATTATTTTGTGCTACAATTTTATCCTACACACTTGACGAGGTTTTGAATAACCTCGTTTTATGTGAAATGTATGTGTATGAAAAAATCGATTTATTTTAACACAGCAAGCGTTGCTACTCAGTAAGCGCGTGTTGTTGGTGTTGGTGGATGAATGGTTTTATGGGATTTTTGCCAGACCACAATGTTTTTTTATACATTAAACATAAACAAATTAAATTGATTTTTGTATAATGATATTAAAAAAATTCTTATCCGAGCGTCATCGACGAGTCCAACAAAGTGATTGCCCGATTTAATTATGTTATAATACTTTTCACAGTTTAAACCATTGAAATTCTGTTTATTGTTTATGACCACTGGGCCGCTATGTGACACGGTTCGATTTTAGGTTTTGTCTCATCTATTAAAAAGTATTTTCTCAGCTGTTGCAAATCATGTTTCTCGTAATTAATTTATTCTTGTAAACAAACATCTTTTCCATAATGACTTTAAAAAGAAAAAAAACAGCATCACCAATCGCGCAACAATGTGGCAACTCGACCGATCCGTGCCGTGATCGCTGCCAATCGGCCGATATTCACGTTTTATGGACTGTTTAAAATCGCATTTATTAGCAAATTATGACAATCCGGTCGGTGTCGCGACTGGTTGATGACCGGTCGGGCACATTCTCGACCCTGACGTCGTATCGAAGAGGCAATAAAAGACTTGCCCTCCCTCTTTTACATCTCCTGATCCCATCGGGGGCAGGCACATCGGTTTCGAAGGTTTCGCCGGTAGCAGATTGAAGTCGACTCATTTTACGGCTCGTCTTAACATTTAGTGATTGTTGACCGCCGCTTCTCGATGTGATGCGTCCCCTCTGCTGCAGAGACTGACCCGAGCTATAAGATGTGTATTTGTGTGTTGGAGAAGATATCGCACGCTGCTGCTGTGAGGGTTGTTGTTTTCCCTCATGCAGCAAGCGTCAGCGTGCATCGTTTTTTTTGTTTACTCCTTTTTCTACATTGGCAGACGACATTAGCAAAAGTGGGTCTAATAGCGATGCACAACACTTACGGCACACTCTGGCGGCATCGTCAGAAGGTGCGCGATGATGCATTCATGCTTTATTGTTTTCCAGGGTGGCGGCGGCGGACCGACCCTTATGCCTAATAAAATATGGTTGATTAAAATTTAAAGTACATTGTTGCGGTTGTACCGCGCGAGTCGGTTCGCTTCAACAGTTCTTGCAGGTGCAGCAGCTGTTGGTCGCGCACATATCGTCGCATGAGTGTGGAAGGGCGGGAGAAGGACGATGTCGGCAATAGGTCACCGATGTCGACGGCGGCGCCAATCTGCTGCGCACACGTTCGCTTTAACGATTAATAATTCAAAAATTACCACAGATGACGCGTTCGGGCGGTGGGTGTTGATATTGACGGGCTGGCGTACCCGGTGGAACCCATCGCATGATTAGATATTTTACACCAAGGGCACACACTCGTAAAGTGTATGCGTTTTTATGTGTGTGAAAACTAAAACTCGATTAGTCGTCACTACATTGTATGGTGCATAATTTGACGTGATCGTTTCGGGACACCATGGTTATAAACTACCCGGTGCACCTTTGTAAAGCGGCAAAACAAAAACCTGTGTTCCAATGAATCGATAGGCTTAAAACAATAATCCGCCGAATCATTTGTTACCGGGTTGCTGATGCGATTTTTATAGATCGTAAAAAAATGTATTAATTAAGATAAAATAATTCTATTGATTGGGTCGTTTAACAGGTTAGTTCGAAGCGTGATATTCAAAGTTGTTCAAGGCCATCCATTCATTGAAGTTGTAAAAGAAACATCAATGTTAATATCTCGTTTAATTGGTAAAAAATATTATTTCAATAATTTTATGGTTTTTTTATTGCTCATTTCATTTCAAGCAAATAGATTGCTTTGCTCTACAGCTCAATTATCTTACCATGAATATGTTCATTAGAGTTTAGCGTAGTTTGGGAATATATAATTATATAAAATTCTGACATTTTAGCACAACTTATGTCAGACAACGAATACCAATCAGACATGAATTGATTTGATCATATATTTTTAATTGTGATTTGTACCTTTTAGGTTAAAGCGTTTAATTTTTATGAAGTTATAGATGTCAAATCCCTTTAACAGATCTTGTGTGTTTCCAAAAGCTGTCATCATTCTGTTATTGGAAGCTTTCTTATACATATAGTTCTTCTTGTCTTAAAATATTACTGCACGTAACAGTACGCTAATTTTCTTTTTCATTGTATTGTTGAGGTTTGCGAAACACATTTTTTATTTTAAAATAAGTTCATTACTTTATTGAACAAAAAACGATATTTTTAGTAAAAAAAATGGTGTCCGGACGCGTTAAACCTAAACATACATTTCAAAATGTTTCGAAAAGAATTTATGATCGTTTCATACATATCAAACATCCTTTTATTGTTTTTCCTCCAGAAAAAAACGAAACAATACCACCACAATTTAGACAGATTTTCCGGCTAGCTTAAAAAAAAACCTGAAAAGCGCCACAACAAAAGTGGAAAGTTTCAGCAAGGAAATTCCCCCATTTTATTGAACCAACATGCCGTAAAACGGTGGTTTTTCTACCGTTTGTTATTGTTTTTGTCTATTTTTCATCCCGCTGCGGTGTGAAGCTGTGTTTCGGTATTTCCAGTGGTGGGCTAGATTATGTTGTTGCTTTGTTTTGCTTCCTTTCCGCACCCTAGCCCGCCATCAAAGGATGTTTATCATCTTCCCCTTGGTTCGCCATGACACGATGCTAAGGATGTTATAAAACCCGGGTATGTCCGAATCGCGCTAGCCATCATTACACACTTTACTGGCACTGGGTACGTACCCGAGGGTGCGTTATGTCGGCATTGTCAAGAAATTAGGTGAAAGGAGCAGGAACGAGCCTGTAAAAGTACCTGTTCCAAGGGCAATCGGTACTATTGACAGTGCGAAAAATGTTGATGAGAAGGACGACCAGGAAGCAACAGAAGAACAGCAAAAGCAAGGCCAACTATATTTACCACAGTGCAGCATCAGCTGCGAGCCGTAGAGAATCTGTTTTGACTTGCTGCACGCGTCGGAACGGTTTTGCCGTTCAGTTGTCGAGTGTTACCTTTCCTTCCTTTCCTCAGGACGAAACCGACTATTCACACCGCACCGTGTGCATTATGGCCTGAGGGGCGCACATAATGCGCTCTCGATGCCCCGGTGTGTTATGCTACAACGCCAAAAAGCCGGTTCTGCCTTTTGTGTTGCTAAAAAAGTGAGATAAATCGATGTGGAGGGTTTTCGGCCAGGAAGCAATCGATATGGGAAAACTTGCATGATTTGCCGATTATAGATCTGTTTTCCCACAGCCCACAACAGGATCCATGTAATTTTCTTTTGTTTTAGGATGTTGTTTTTCTAACGTACCGTGAAGAAAGAAAATTCAATCTAAAGCGCCCGGTTGATGGGAGCCTCAATTTTACGGCCACTTTAACAGGCTGCCCACACGGGAAAGCCCACTGTTGATGGCTCCCGTGGTGAAACTCTCCCCGGGGAATCGGTCGAGCAAAGAATGATTTCAAACCGAACCGAGGAGCTGGTGCAACCGCAAGTGAACTCTACTTTGAAGGGTGCTTTTCGCTAAAAAGGCATCCACGCAGACGGGTGTAACAATCCGCCATTAGTTGCGGTGTGCTTCTCGTGGGTCGTGTGCCTTTCGCGCTGGCCGGCGGCAGAACCAGAACAGAAGACGCGCGAGCGCACCGCAGGCGTAGACGAAATCAATTTCATCGGATATTAATTTCACGACCGTTGTGTTCTTTTCTACTCAAACGCGGTTCTGTGTGCGTTTCTATCGCTCTCACACGAGCCCCGAAAGGATCGTACCGCGCCCAGACACCGATTCTGATGCGCCTAGTTATTGTTGTTTATCGGCGCGCGGACTCACCTATGACCACCTATGAGAGCGAAGGTTGAAAGGTGGGGCAAGGATGGTCTCGTTCCGTCCGTATCTCGTCTACCGGAAGATGAAATTGGACTGACCCGGGGATCGAATTAATAACCACCAGATGAATATATCCGGACAGCGAGCTCGCTTTACGCCAAGGCATATTAGAAAACATTAGTACAGAGAGCATTGGGGGAACATGAAATCGATGTGGATAATTGTGGCTTTTCCGTGATTTTGCGCGCGCGCGCCGGACCCGTTGGGGTTGAGCATATCAATTGGTAATGGCACTGTTGGGCGCGTGTGGACGAAACACACAGGTTGGGGGGATTGACGGGATAACGAGCCCGCTTGGGTTGCTGTTGTTGCGACCGGATTTGCGTTGCTTTTTTGGTGGGAGAAAGATTCAATTGCGTTGATGATCGGTCGAGAGAAGCGTCCTGTTATGTGTACATGTATGCGAGGTACACGTACGGGGCCAAGCCGGGAAGTGTCCGAAGCCTTGTTTTTTCTTTCTTTCTAGCGGTAATTGATATCTAACCATTAACCAGAGGGGAGAGGATGCTCGTTTGATGAAAGAACCAAACATATTTCGACGTGGGATTTTCATTAATTTCGGATCGTTGGTTTGTTTCTCCTCGTTAATTTGTTGTGGGTCCGTGAGAAATGAAACAGCAGACGATGTTGAACAAGATCGATTTATTACACTGGGAGAAGTACCATTACATTTCTAATTTGCAATCATTTCTCCTTCCTAGAAAGGATCGGTATTGTTTTAAGTTTAGTTTATAGTGATTGGGTATAATTTCTCTTTTCATGTGTAGAAATACACTAAAAAAAATGCTTGAACTCAGATAAGTTCCCCTTTGCGGTCAATTTTATTATGATTGATCCACCATCGAAATGAACATTCACTGGGAATACGATTTTTTCACATAGTTTCTACGCGTCGAATTTCGATTTCGTCTGCTAAAGGGGGCCGTCCGTTTCTCGTCACTGTCGGGCGGACACCAAGGGGAAGGGAGCGCTTTGGGGTAGGCGCGGAAAACGTTATTAATAATTGTAATAAGACATTTTATATCCAAACGTCAAAACATAACCACGGACCATCATCGGTTGATGAGGAGGATCGAGAAAAAATGGATCGCTTCGCACACGTCCAAACGACACGGAGTCAGAGCCCAGAGCACCGTGAAGAGGCGGGGTAAAAGATTTTATAAGATTCATTTATCATTATGATGATGATTTTTTTTGCGCTTCATACACCACACCAACAAAAACAACGCTACCACTCCTCGTGGATTTGAGTTGTGCCGTGAAGGATGCGGCTGGGAAGGAGAGTTTACTGCCGGCCGGCTACGTTTGCCTGCGATACTTGTACGAATCATGTTCCATAACCAACATCACATGGATATGGCACCAACCGGGCCAGACGGACACTCGCACCAAGCCAGGGTGGGGAGAAACAGAACGCATCATTACGTTCAGCGCTATCGAACATTCGAAATGGAGAGTTGTGTGGATATTTTTTAAAACAACCCTTTTTTTATTGGCCGTGGAACTGAACTTTGTCTTAGGTTTGGATTGATCAGGTGTTTTAAAATCTCTACAAGAAATCACATGAATAGAAGCAAACGATTGGGATACCGATTGAAATTATGGGATACTTTTTTATTAAGTTCTATCCTGCTGATTCTACTTGTGTTTCATTTATCGTATTATTTAATTAATTGTTTTTCATTATTTTTGACACCTGATGTGGACAGTGCATTCTATGTGGCTCTTCGTAAAAAAACACGGTGTTGCTTAAATGCATAAATATTAATTTACAATCTTATTTATATTTTAAATAGTTAATCAATCAATCAAAAAACATCATTCCATCACCAATCTGTTGAAAAAATAACCGAAACCAAAACTCAATTTTTTTGCTTTAATTAATCGTGCATTGTAAGATAATACCGAAACGCCACCACAATAAAACATGAGCAACATATGAACGCTATAAAACAGCTCAAATGAAAGGAAATAATTAAACGGACTCACTAAAAATGATTAAGAACGTCGAACGCCACAAAAAGCGAATCAAACCTGTGGCAGAAGGAAGGGGTTCGTCGTCTGTTTTATGGCGGTCGATATATGTGTTTTGCCGCGGTGTATTCTCGTACCATTCTTTGATGAAACTTCAAACTTATCTGGCCCGATCTGACTGTCCCGGCTGTTGCAGCTACGTGCATGCAGGCAGGACACGATGGAGCGCGTTCAGCAGGCTTGGATTTTGATTAATTGTAGAATAATTACAGAGAATGAAATGGTGCGTAGTCTCCATCTCGCCGCACGTCGGTCAGTGTAGCTTTGCGTTTACGCTTTGGTACAGTTTGGTGGTGGACGGGGTGAGCTTTACCGGGGCATGCATGTGAGCATGATGCAGTAACTCACGGTGGTACCGTCCTGGGCCAGCAAAGACCGCCAGTAAGCCGGCAAGAATTTTGATTACAGTTAAGTGAGAGAGCGCGCGCGCTCTAGCTCGCTCCGAAACTAGCGGCATGGTGGAGAACGCCGGTATAATTAAGGACATCGATCAGTGCCGGCGACTTGGGCCGCAGAAGGCACCGTACGTCCTTCGATACCGGGGCAATATATTAATCAAAAACCGTTGGCACGCATATGAGCTTGTCTAGTAAAGCTCTAGGATAGGGCAAAGCCTTGGGGTAGACGCGTATATGAAGTCAGGAAATGACGACCACGAGAGCATAAAGTTCACTTGCGGTCTTCCACTTGAATCAATCGCGTCAGCAAGCGAAAAGAGAATCAACTCGCGTGCCCGCGTGAGTGTTTTAATTTCCCACGGTTTGCCTGCGTTTGCCTTGGTTTCGAAGAGGTGATGGATCTTAATTTGCAATTTTGATTACAAGAGCAGACGGGCGGGCAAAACCGCTCGCATTAGCCGGTACGCACACTCGAGCCATCAAATCGATGCCAAGTCTTGGTGGTTCAAGAGCCACCTCTAAAACAATGTTAGCCAATGAAGTGGCCGATTCCAGTGCCAGGCTTAACCTATGGCGGACTCCGAACCGATGATTTCTATCAGACCCGAATGATGGGTAGGCTTCCGAGAAGAATTAAGCACGGCCTCACGATGATCCACGCGCTTCCGCGCGTCCATTATTTCTCGTGTTTATCCAGAAGCACACGCCCAATCGCGTCGAGTGCCGGATGGCGTAACGGGTTTGCTCGAAGCTCGTCTCGGGTGCTCCTGTTGAGGGTTTCTCTACTTTGAATGAGCCACATCCCACTAAAGCGCAAATTCAGCAGCTCCCACAGACCTTATCCACCTTTCGAGAGTCCCGCGCACCTTGTGCCGCCACTGTATTCGATTCGATCGCTTTATAAACTTTAATAAATTAATATCTCAAGTAGCACGGATATTCGCTGCTCCGGGTGCGCAAGTACGCGTGTTCGGGTTTTCGTGGGTCCACTCGAAACAAAAACCGCTGACTCACGCGATGGGCACACGCGTAGGCTTCGGTTGATCTTTTGCCCGATCATGCCCGGCCGGTCCATAGGCGGGCCTGGTTCGACCGACTAGCCAATTGAGTGGCAAGATCCACTCCCGAAAGGAAGGAAGATCCCGTTCAGATGCTCATCGACACTCGATCGGTTGAGATCATGGTCAGCAGCGCACTCACCGTCGTTTTTCCTTCGTGCCAAGAGCGTGATAAAATGATCAACGCGTATCCCAAAATCGGAGACGCGCTATCAAACCCCCCCCGGGAAAGTTGCTACCCACCCAATTTTGGTGTGTGCCGCGCCAGCCACAAACATCGGCTCGTTTCGTTCAAGTGCTCCTTCGCGATTGAGCAAGCAATAACAACTCGGGGGCCCTTTCTCCGCGCGCACCAAAATACTTATCATCGCCAGGAGAGGTTTTGATCGTCTAGCGTCTTCTAGACAGGCGCGATGATAGCATCGCGGAACGACCGGATGGGCGCGTGGTTTACCCGGCCGTGGTGTCAAGTGGTTGGTTTTCGGATGCAAGAGCGCGCTAGGTAGAAGTGCATAGCATCGGGACTGACTTCTTGACACTCGCCGCACTCGCCGCGGCTAGGATATCAGCTGTGGAAGTAGCCACTTTTCGTCAGGTTACAAGGGACGCTGTGAGCTACGGTTTCTGGAGTGCTCGTTCATGAATGAATCTGTGGCGACGGAAACTTGTAGACGCTCTACAGCTGGAGCTGGCAGCTGGAGGCCAGCAAATCCATTTAAGCTGCACGGGTAAAAGTTGACTGCTTTCTGGAGTGGTTCCAACTGGCGTTATCGGTGGTGTGTTCCAACCAATCGGTGGTGTGGCGATTGTTTTAAGACTGATAATAACTGTTGTTATTTCCATGTTGAAATAACACTTCAGCGCGGACGACTATATTGCTTGCTTGATTCTAGATCATCTCTGATCGGTTTTGAAATCGTTTTGGCCCCGAAGCGCTTCGCATCCATATCAAAGATAATTGCCAATATATTAGAAAACGATAGCGCATAACAAAATGCACACTAATTTGGCTCTCCATTCATGGTTCCCGGTTGAACACACACTTTGAGAAAAGGAGAACCCAATGCGGCCGGGAACCGTCTTTCTCAGCCTTAAGAGCACCATCTAGTGGCTGCTGTTGGACTACATTCCCACCGATTGCGAGACCGGCGCAACGGGAGCAACTTCAACCCATCGGCACATTCGCACCGAAGAGGTTAATCAAGGTTGCTCCCAATTGGAGGCTAACTCCGTCGGTGCTACGAACGCAGCGCTGCACCGGTGAATATCCGGGAAGCAGAAATCAGCACGCAGCCAGACAGGAAAGCAGAACTGCAGATAATCGCACTGCAACCGCACTGGTCTACACCGTTGCCTTCTATGGGCGGCACTCTCACGTCGGTCGTCGAATGTCTCGACAGATATTTCCAGCTGTGATCGAGTCCACTAGAAAAAAGAAGATACGGAAAGCCTGCCTAGTGGGGCAAGAAAACACAAAGCCATCTCGAGACGGAGAGCGAAAGACGCAGCAAGACGTGAAGTGCCTTGGGAAGAACTGATCCGACACCTCTCTATCCTTCCGCTCCCTTTCGCACATTGTCACTTGATTGACGCTAGGCAGGGGCGATTTCCACTTCCCACTTGGCTTCCAGATAATGAACATAATAGGCGCGCCATAATCATTATAATTTGCTTACTGAAATACACATTAATTATGGTCGTGAGAATATCCTATAAATTATGATAAAGGAGGCAGCGCACTCTTACACACAACGAAAAAATACACCAACGAACGCGAACAGATTCGAGCAGTTAATTGAATAAACATCGGTTGAGAACATCGGTAGGCAAGCGATTGACTCCGTTTGTCGTCCGCTCTTTCCCTCCGCGTTCCCCCGTTTGGGTCGCCTTGGGTGTGTTGAGGATTAGAGATTTGGTTTCCGATGAAGCGAGGATAGCGTGAGATGTTAAAACGCAACAGTTAATCTATATCCACAGAAGCGGCGTCGAAGCTAGGCTTTCAAATCCAGGCGTGTTGAAGGGAGTCTCATCAAACCGGGATTAACTCGGCTTCCTGCTGTGAAAAATCACGCAAGCATTGTTTGGAAACTTGTCTGCTGTGGACTGAAGGGAAAATAACAAGGATACTGTCCCAACATTCAATGGTTTTCATATCGTTATGTATCAAGGTGTGGTTTAGTCTATAAATCTAAAGGTATCTTAATTATGAACATAATCTGTTAATCTCCTAAGAGAGGGTCTACGAAAAACTGGTTGCGTTCGTATTAGCGACTTGTATCTTCTTCGCAGTTACTGGAAATATTGATCAGTCTGTCTGTAAATTGATTAGCCCTGGCGCAGCGCATTGCGTGTTCGAAGCGTTCGTTCCACTTCAATCGATTCCGCAAATCGTACGTTCTGTTAGCCGAACGGTACAATCATCACTCTGGAAGTTAGCAATGTAGTTTCATTAAAAGTTTCATGTAATTTGAACAAACTGCTGCGTTTTTCTCTGGGAAATGTGAAAACGATAGCAAAGATATCTATCTTGAAAGCATCGCAAAAGCGTGTACGATAAAGCCCAAAAAGTGTTACAAAATACATCATGACACTAATAAAATAAGCGGCACACACCAAAGGCACACCACCGATTGACAGAATCACTCCAGACAAATCTCCAGACACCGTTTCCCATTGGTCCGCTGCTCAAGATATCACCCACGATTTGCCTGGCTGTCCCAGTCCGTGTATCGCGGATGATGATCCGAATTTTATGACTGTAAAATTACTAACCGTGCCTCATCCTGAGCGATATCGAATCCGGCTCCAAACAAAAATAAGAAAAGGCATTTTCGATTCTCGTCCGGTCGGATGTTGTCCCCTTTTAGCCTCGTTTATGGATTTCGGGAATAAAAACAAAAACGTGTAAATTCTACAACGATGCGCAGCGGCTTCATTTCATCCTTGGTGCAGCTTAAATGTCGGCTTTTGCTTCCCGCGCTTCTTGTCGATGAAGGAAGATTTCACGGTGAAAAAGGTTTGATGCAGCCGGTACGGG
>JXXB01029746.1:0-17945 GCA_000956275.1 Anopheles koliensis | reverse complement strand
CTCTCTCTCTCTCTCTCTCTCTCTGTCTTGCTCATAGAGAAGGTATAGCGTTATATTAAACATATACCTAGATTTTTGTGCGTAATTTTGGATACACTACTACTCGTTAATAACTTATTAATAAGTAGTACTATTTGTTAATAAATAGTACTACTTATTATTAAGCTTATTTTTTATTATTTGCACATAGTTTATACATGAGTAGTAACCTTTTAATGCAAGGGATTAATTTCCCGCTAAACATCGCAAATTATTTTCGAACAAATGAATCTACGTTCCTTTTCTTTTTATACACTTTCCTATTCGTTTAATCATATCAGGCGCCATGGCGCCCGCGTTACAGAAGCGTTTCGAACGATAAATCGAAATATCCTGTAGTAAAAATTCTACCTTAGCATGTACGCCCCTTAACCAAGGCATGGTCGACAAACGTCAGAAAACGGCAAACGAGGTACATGCGACTCGTCCAAAAGCTTCACAATTTTGCATGTTCGTAATTCGTTGCGGAATCATGAAACCATTCGCTATTTCAACGCTCACTCCGATACGAAGTACCGAAATGCTTAAGCTTCTCCATCGTTTCTGTTCGCTCGACCGTCACCTGAACCCACTAAGGGTACACGGTCGAAATAGTACAAAAAGGGGCATGCCAAGCAACCATCCAGTAAATCTACAAAGCATCGTTTACAAAGTTTCGCTATCGTTGCACCAGCCATCTGACGAGCCATGCATTCGCCATCCGAAGAGGCCACTTGCTACAAACACTTGACAGGCTCGGTCTGCGTAACGTTCAGGAATATAATCCAGGTGAACGTTTCGCTATTCGCACCAGGGACACACGACGCTCGCTTACGTACCTTTCCGCGTCGTCATCGACGTTGTCAGCATCTTCAACAGGTAAGCGTGGTCGGGGTGGATCTCGTGCTACCGGGGTCGGTATTTTAAGGTCCGGTCGGAAATGCAAATTCATGGCATCGTCGTTCTCGTCGTTCTGTTCTATCCGAGTGGACCGTGTTTGGGGCGGTTGCTCAGGATGGTGCCGATGATGGTCGGGATGATGATGATGATGCTGCGGCTGATGATGTTGAGCGCGTGGATGATAGGATTGCCTGTCAGCTCCACTTGCTTGCCACATCCTCTCACCGGACGCTTTATTCAACCCGAAACTGGCCATATCAACGCCGATGTCCTTCGCTCGCTGTTCGTTGTTGTTACCGTGGTCGTTAGTGATGACGTGCTGATGATGCTTCCGTTTGCTGTCACTTCCAGCAGTCCGACGTCTCTGCTTCTTCTTCGGCGTACGGCTCTGCGACCTACGTTCCACCGGATCATCCTCCCCTCGGTCTTGGTGGTGGTGATGTTGGTGACTTGATCGAAGATTGCGATCCCGAACGGAGTACGTTACTGTACCGAGCTCAACACGCAAGCGTTCCAGCCGCGAATGGTAAGAGTTCTTGTTGACCGTTCCGTTTGGCAGGGGTTTACCGGATGCGGTTTTCGCCGTTGAATCACCGTTGGTCGTAATACCTTCGAGAGGTTGGGGATGTTGCAACGATGAGTGGTGCTGCTGGCGACGCCTGCGGTGATGACGTCGGCGAGCTTTCTCCGCCACCTGCTCTCGGTTGCCGTTCGTTACCGGCTGTATATCCTGCTCATTTGCTTGATCCTGTCGTTCTCGAAGCTTCGGTTTGGATGTGCTAGTGACCACATTCTCGTTGCTGCTTGCTGTCTCCAGCGAATCTCCGTCGTTGCGCCTGACGGTAGCAGAAGCCCTAGTTGTTGACGATGCTGTTA
The DNA here is from genome assembly GCA_000956275.1 of Anopheles koliensis. Classification (NCBI taxonomy): domain Eukaryota; kingdom Metazoa; phylum Arthropoda; class Insecta; order Diptera; family Culicidae; genus Anopheles; species Anopheles koliensis. The sequence continues at coordinate 16,151 of JXXB01029746.1, read as the reverse complement.
TTGTTGTCCTTAACGTCGACGGTGGCTTGGTGGGTATGGTAAATGAGACTACTTTCCTACTGGCGTGATTGCTGCTGATAATATTATCGCTGATGGAATCGATAACGATGTCCTTCGTGTCGGACTGGATGCGATTATGATCGATGTTGCGAACGGGGCCGGTTGCATTCTTCTTGTTTGGAGTGGGATCTTTTTTGTCACTCAAACTATCGCCTATCGCCTCACGGGGCGCAATGATGTTGTCCCGATTGTCGATGATGGTGGCCCGAACCGTCGGCTCGCCGGAACTGTCCGTGATGGAATTTTCGTTCTCATACGACGTACCGGATGGTGTGCGCGCGTACTGCCCACCGGGGGTCATGCCGGACAGCGGTGTCGAGGCGCGCTGTTTCGTCTTCTTGCGTATCATGTCCGTCATGCCTTCCTCCTCTACCTGCAGTCCTTCGAGGTAGACTTCTTGCTTCAGCTTCACGATGTCCTGTTCGAGGCTCTTGTTCATCCGCTGCCGCTGCCATTCGGTTTCGTAATTTACGTTCGGCATTGCGATGTCGCCCATAAATCCACCTGCGAAAAGCGACAACAGGAAAAAAAGCGAGAAAAGCGGACGTAAGTGAGTGGCGAACCGTGTGAAAAGTGTGTTTATGTGTGATTAGAAACACCCGATGCACCGAACGAACGGGGTGGTATGTGTGTGCAGCACCTGCGCTTAAACAGATAGTCCATAAACATTTTGACCATGTCCTCCGTAGCCACATAACATAAACCATTTATCACCCTTACGTATGGCTTTTACATGACCATTTGCAGCGGTACCATATGATGCACATATTTTGTTTCATTTCGAAACAATGTCGAAACTGGCAGAACCGTGCTGCGACATTCAGAAACCCACAAACATAAATTGCAACAAAAAACATAATAGATAGTAGATAGTAAGTTTTTAGAAACGGTGAAATTAATTTTAATAAATTATTAGTTTTCAATATACATAATACCTGGTTTTGAATACATAAATCCCCTAAAACTGAAATATAGGAGATTATTTAATTTGAGCGTCCTGTACGAACGCTAATCGGTTGTTGTATATTTTTGATCTAGTTTATTGATCAAGCAAAACTTTATTTTTACCTTATGACGATTTGAGTAAGTGTAAAAGCTGCCAAAAGAAAGGTAATAATTTGAACGAATAATTCAAATTATTACATTTTATGGAATATTGAAAATTTCAGAAATTGAAAATTTCAACTCTTCCTTTTCCGTGTTTGCGATATGAACATAGTTTTTATGGCAGTACTTAAGCACTAGTCAATACCATTTTTCGCTAAGCCTTTCATTTAATCGATTACTTAATTATAATTAGATTAAACTTAATCAAAAAACTTGATTGAAAATTGCTCATATTGAAAAAATCATCTTTGACTAATAACACACATTTTTTTATGATTTCAGCAAATGTTTGACAGCAATAGATATATTGACAAAAAAGTATTAATAATTGCTGCAAAAAAGTAGCGTGGGCTAAGGTATTCCAAATAAAAACAAAAACACTTCTCAAGAAAAAAGACATAAATCTTAACCAGCTTTAGACAGTTCATTTTTATATAGCAATTTAAAAACATTATCTTTACTATGCAAGAAAAGCCGTGTTTTGCTTTTTGTAATTAGTTAAAATGTAGAACGAAAAATAAGTAAAAATTAAACTCCATAACAGTATGGGTGTTGAGAGAACTAAATACTAAAACATTCTTAATTTCACTACCCTCACTTCATAATCTCTCTTTAGCCTAGCGTTGCTATACATCGACATTCGAACCCAAATGTATGTGGTGCGATTCATGTTGTGATAGGACAGGTAATCAATCGATTGAATTAATTCTCATCCATAAAATATAGTCTTTTCGCATCTACAGATCCTGTTGCAGACTACGATGAAATACAGTAAGACATTTTGGGCAACCTTTATCCCACCGCTTCGGCATATTGAGTTTGTTTTCCTCGCTGTTTTCGTTAAGCTACGGATGTTTTATTTATGATCCATCGTCGCTTAGCACTTGAGAGCGTCACAGCACATTCTCAACGTGATGAGATACTCGCACACTCGAAGTATCGACCGAATCAATCAAGCACTGGAAATATGTGGGACATACTTGGAACAATCAATCTTCAAAAATTCTTGTGTAATACGTAGAGAGACAATAAACTACGGGGAGGGAATATATATTACTGATTTGTCCCACTCATTGGTAGGGATCTGTTCGATTCGGTTCGATCGGAGCAGCGAACGATGGGATGCGAAAGTGGTAAACAAAAACCGAGATGAAACCAATGACATGTTTGCTGTGGTGGTGGTTAAATAAACCGCCAGACATAAGACACAAGGGCCACACTAAAATGGAAACCTTCGATGCAATGAGATAATGTCGGGTTTAATTCAATTTTCAGCATACGTCAAGAATGGGTACCCAACTACCCACTCCTACGTTCCTTCTCATTCACAACGAGAACCGATTTACTCCGACCGGAAACTATCCGTAGCCGCAGAGCGAACAGCGGAACCGAACCCATTGCGCCTTCCTGTGCATTGTGGCACTTCGGCTCTTTCCGGACCGGTTAGTTAGTGGTTCTATTGGGTTAGAACATAAATTAGGAATAAATTTGAATCAACCGCATAATACCGGACCAACCACCTGCTCCTATGCTGCTGCTGCTGCTGGGCTACTGTGTTGCTGTGAGGTTCATTTTCTACATTTTGCTCTAGCAGTACCTTTTTACGGAGCGCAAAAGCGGCAATTCACGCAACAGCGGCAAGAGGATGAAATCAACCGAAAGCAAGAGCCAACAGATCCCCCGTTCGTACCGCAGTTAATGTGACCTGCATGTCCAAAAGCACAAACGGTCAACCATTCAGCATAAGGTGCACATCGAATGCTTTACCTTCGGAGGGATCCTGCGAGGTTATGCAGCGGCACTGGGGATGGTGTGGATGAAGTAATCTAGCATCAAGTGCAACAGGAGAAAGCAGCCTGGAGTGGCAAAACAAAAGCGCATATGTGCATTTAATTGCATTTCACTTTTTTGTGTGTTTTCTTTCGGTTCATATCCCAACTCCCGTGTGTGCTCGTCGGTTGTTTTATTCGCATCCCATGACCATCCTAAGTGTACAGCTGTACGGTACATGTGTTTTCCAGCTAGTGGATCGATGTTTTTGTGTGTTTGTGTGTATGTGATCGTTTTTTTCAGCAAGGTTTCTGTTGGAAAATTAAACCCTTCGTCTGCGCATTCGTCACCCGCATCCTTACCATGTTGCCTTCAAGCCAATATTTCCCACTGTCTGCCAATCCACCCGCAGTGGGCAAAATTTCGTTTGTAATTGAGTCTCCAGAAGCGAGATGCAATTTGGGATACAAATCACTTGAACGAGAATGGTCTGCTGCCCGGGCAGTCGTATGATGGATGGGGACCGATTTCGTTCAGAGTACAGAACACAAATCACAAAACTGGAGATCAAACTAGGTCATACGAAGACGCTGGTCTGACGGTAGGTAAGGTGCCGTCACAATTCTTGATTGCAGTCGTGTTTTAAAGAATTTGGGTAACCCAAGACACTTTTTTTCTTTAATTTTGAATACAACATAAAATTTGTCCAAGGGTTGAACTTCGATGCCACGAACACTGTACGCCGAATATTGTTACACCTCTAGTTACAAATATTCGTGTTCAAATACTGTTCGATTTACTATAGTGGGTAGTTTGAAGAAAATATTTCAACCTCTCGAGCTCGATAACGTGAGGGAGATAAAAGCAAAATTATTAACAGATATATATCTATCAAAATATATGATCGCAATCGGTTGTCAATAGTGTTGAAAACACAAAAAAAATGATATTCCACTTTATGTTTTTTGTTATTTAAGCTTATTTTGTTAAGCTTTATTGAAAGGATTAAGAATCTTGACGTCGTTTTAGATGGAGGCTTTTGGAGACCGTTCTCTCTCCCCACCCCTCTTGGGCAGATTGGGAAGATTGATACGTTCCACAAGAACATTTTACTCGGTACAGCAGCATATCCAAACCATTTGGACCAAGATCTTGGAGATCAGGATTAATTTAAATCCATTGTGCTTACTGGAGATTTACTTGTCCTGTATATAAGACCCTACAAAAGTCCAGCAGATTATGATCCAAGAAGTTTGGAGGTCACAAGACCCTACAAAGAATATATAATTATTAAACATGAAATAAACACGAGTTTTTTTGTTTTTTAATAATAAAGCTTATAACAAACGTGAATATAGTTAAAAATATGTAACAAATTTTCATGTTCCATAAAGCCCATGTGAAACCATAAGCCACAGAGAACGGACAATTCAATTTTCTTGCGCTGCGATTAAAACCGTGGAAGGTGCCAACATGAAAAGAACCACAGAACATAGCGTTCCAGTGGGATGAAAAACGAGAAATGATAAAAAAGCGGTGGCGCATACGAATGAAAAAAAAGGTAAACCAAAAGATCTCCCAGCCCCAGTTGTACCAGCACATCCACCAAAGGGAACCGTCAGACAACCAGAAACACTGTCCTTCAGAGGTGGAACGATGATAAATGAGAATTAATTAAATTATAACCGTGGCAGAGCAGAGCAGAGCGGCGCACGCGAACCCATTTAAATTGTTTCGCTCACCCAAGAACGCATATTGCACGGCGGTTGCCGCCTTTTCATTCCAGTCCAATTCCCAGCGATGCCGGTGGTGGTGATACATGTTGACAAAAAAAGTGCGCACACACATAGATGATAGAGGGTCTGTCCGCACAACTGTTGTTGGATGCAGTGTTGTACATCACGGGGAGCTGAATTGAATCATCATTGGGTATGCACAGCATAATAGTACAACAAACAACATCCCTTAACACGTCCCGCACATATGTTAGAGATGCCACCGGGTCCCGAACGCGTACAGACAAAAACGTATAAAAACAGGCGTAAAGTGTCTCATTTTGGTCAATATGAGAAAAAAACTTTTTCAATCCGTTACAATATAAAAAAAGAGAATATTAAGTAAAACAGGCGTAAAGTGTCTCTTTTTGATCAATCTGAGAAAAAAACTTTTCCAATTTTCGTTTCAATATAAAAAAGAGAATATTAGGTAGATATGTAATTATCAATAATTTATTAACTACTGTAGCCTGAAGTGAAAAATTCTATTTTTTCTTTATCATATAAAATATATGTAAAATGGGATTTACAGCACTGGGCATCATGCTAGACAGCTGGCAAAATATAATAATATAATAAATAATATAATTAAATTGATCATCTGAACTCCAACACAATCTCCAGAGAAAAAAGCGCAAAATTTTGCATCATGAATATGTAAAGTCCCAAAATCCTTTCCCTTGAAAATGCACACAACAATAACAACAAAAATATACGAAGGAAAAATCGAGTTATAATATGATGCTCTGCTGAGCGGATTAAAATATTCAGTTCAATAAAGCATGTAATCATCAAACATTGTTTGAAAATTGAATAATTAATAGATAGTGCTAGGGCTAGGCACCAGCACAGCATCCCCCAATTCAGCTCCCATAAAAGCAATGTAATCAAAGTGTGCTGCACAAATCGCCCCATGGGTAAAACTGATTCATAGCAACCGAAAAAAAACGTTCCCACGCTGTGCGTGGCAGGCAGAGCGGATGGCACGCGACGCGATCATGTTGCTGTGAGATGGAGCTGTATTGGGCCACTTTTTGAAGTATCCTTATTTCGTTGCCAACCAAACCGTGTGCTAATGTGCGGTAATCATGCAGATACAAAACATGGTATAATTAGCAAACCAAATTAGGCTGCGAGGTACTCATCAAATCATTTCATCCCTTTCGCCGACGGTAGCGATGTGAAAAGAATTATTATTATTCACTAGGATTTTTGTTTTCATCAAAAAAGTTAGTTTTAGTTTTCTTACTAAAACTAAGGCAAATACTGAAAAATTAAAATAAAAGTAAAGTAAACTTAACTTTACGGATTTAATTATTATCATTAATGTAATATACTGTCGTAGCGGCCCCGATCTTTACTAAGACAAAATCTGTACCTCAGTCGCATGTGTGTTAAAATCGTTCTAGTAAACTGTTATCATAAAAGGCATGACCGCATACGTCAGAAAATAACTAAAATATATACTGACATTTAGATGAAGTAGAATATGAAAAATATTAATGCAAATTTATCTTTAACACTTTATTGACGAGAAGCACCTACAGGATTAACATGAATATGTATGTATTTACTACTATGTAAATACATACTACTGAGTTAATTGAAATTAACAAATGACGTGCTCTTATAAAATATCTTAAATGGATCGGGAGGGTCAAAATCAAGAAAAAAATATAATCCTTTAAAGCACCTTAATACGGATGCCCTGGAACACAGGAATAACTACATATTTTAGCATCCAATGGTAAGCTCGACTACCCTTTGTCTGAAAAAGATTGAAATGCGATTTAAATTTTAATGAAACTTTTTCCAAAACATTTGTGTATCGTATGTGTTTCAATAATTTTCATTAGCTCTTAATGAGCGGAACAGTTTGGGTGAATGATTCAATTTTATACGGGATTATCTCGAAATTCCATTTTAATTGTGTCTAGATAAAACATTATATCTCATGTAATTCAACCGGTGGAAACAGAAACAAAAAAAGAGTTTCGAAACATATCTCATTCATATTTTGCCTTTTAATTAAACATGGTGGATATTTTTTCAATACAATCTTTATTCACATTTCAATTTTGAAATTGCATACTGTTAAATTATTAGGCTTCCTTATATTCTCGGTGATTGTTATGGTATATAATTTGTACTGTAAGAAAGCCACAACATCACAATACTAGTATTCAGTGATTAAGTAGTTCTGAAGTAAAAAGATGATAAAATAGATTAATGGAACTAGTAATTAAGCATTCGTTTAATATTGTTCATATAACGTCAACTACATAGTCTTTGTCATAGTGCACATCATTTTTGGACAGTTCCAATTAGTCATTGAAGGCACAGTATTATAATGTTTAAATGAGTATTATTAAGAAGTCCGCATTAGAATTGAAAATTGTAACAATAACACATATACAACGGCAATGCTTTAAAGTCATCGTAACAGTTCTTATCGGTTTGGAGTGAGGAATTTATAACGTGCTCCGGAACCTTGTGTCCAAGCAGTAAATATATTTGCGAGAAAATCAGCGTTTTAATATTCCATACCATTTCCAAATATGGTACACCCAGCTTTAAAAATATCAATTTTCAAAAGAAAAACTTATTTACCACTCATTTTCATCTCCATTCCCCGACCTTCGCTTCATTCGAGGCGACCGTCGCTAGGTAACCGGTACGCTTCTCACTTACTCGATTTGCAGGGATCCATGTCGATGTCACCGGAGATGCTCTTCGGAAAGCGGGCATCGAGCAGCTCGTCAATCGTGAATCCATGGTGGCGGTGCTTTAGCGTTATCAGCGTCTCGTTCAGCTCCAGACCTTCGGTAAGCTGATTAATGAAAACGGCGATCACCATGACGATCGACATCCAGCGCCAGGCTACGGTCCTTGCCGCCGGACGGTACGGTTTATGGTGCCGCACTAAATCCAACACCGGTTGCTGCCGATGGGACGCACGGCGAAGGTTACGACAGCATACCGTCGGACGAATCATCATTTGCTCAGCTGGCTCCATGCGAATCCTTCACCGCACCGAAGCCCCCACCAAGTAGACGGAGGTGGCAAAGGACTTGCTTCTGTTACTTTTCACTCACTTTTACACCACACACGCTTTGCCGCTTTGCGTCGCTCCTCGGCTTCCCTACCAACTAATAAACCCGCTATCGATGATGGTTCGAAAGGACCGCGTGCCGAGGTTACATTATCCGCTGGTGGAAAGTATTGCCGGAAAAGTGCCGGAAAGTACCTGCTAGCGATTGCGTACGTGCACAATCTCGTTCTCCGGTGCGAACAGCAAACCTCATCGATTCGAACCTGTATCACTCGCACTATTGGGACATATGGACTTTTTGCGTTTGCGTTTTTTTTTCTTCTTCTGCTGCTATTTGCACTTTATTTGCTCACGGCACTGGGATATCATATCCTGCAGCTCCGATTCACATACACACATGCACGCGCATTATATTGATTTTTTCACATCCTTTCCAAGGATCGCACTACACGAACGTTATCCTTAAGCCGGATAAAACCACTGCATTAGAATGGAAATGGAAGCAAACACTTATTATAAAACAGAGAACGTTTAAAATTACGATTACGAACTTGATTCTTACACACACAGGACATGGTCCCAGTACACAGGCTTGGCGCTAGTCGGGTTTTCGTATCAATTTTCTACTCTGTTAATTAAAACCGAAATGCTTTCGCACGACCAGTCTTTTCAATTCTCCGGAACATTCGAACTGGTCTGTCTGGTTGATAACGAATGGGTCCGTTTCGGCAACATATGACGCGAACGATCGTTGTGGTGTTTAAACCAACACTTAATTTCGTGATGAACATAACTACAAAATTAGAACCTCACGCTGATGCTCCCTCTTCGTGCGGTGTCGCTTAGATGCTTGCTTGGTTTGGCAAACGGTGCTGGCCAAATATTTCATTACTGGAATTTGTGTTATGTTGCATAAAACACGTGTGCCACAGACTAATATGGTTGCCTGCGTCCCAAAAAGCGTAATTTGCGGACCCATCGGGCGTTTCATCACGTTGCTCTCAAAACCCACGCATCCTTTCGTTTGGGGGACCGGGTACGGTGGAGTCAGCATCCCTCCGCCTTCTAGGGAAAGGCGTTACACACCCGCCAGGCATGTCGCGTTCAGCAAACATTCAAACCCAGCGCATCAATAAAAACTGCTCATCCGTGGCAAAGGGTTCGTCCCAAAACGGTAGGCATTTATATGAGCCAACACACATATAAATTCCATTCCGTCTCCGGCAAAACGCGGAGACGGGTTTCCTGCGGGGGTCAGGGATTCGGTTTCGCCCGTCTGTTTTGCGTCTGGCGCAAGGTTTCGGGATCAACTGCCAGCCGCTTCCCGCAACTCGCAATCAAGCGTTTAAGAATATCCCTCGGTTTCTTTATTGGCGGTTCCGTGTTGATCCTGCCACGGTCGATGTGGTGCGCTTGTGTGCGTGGATGTGTGTTGACTTTGATATTTCCTCGAACAAAAACCAGTTTTGTCCGCGCTGTAAGATGTTATGGGAAAGCTTGGTGCAAACAGCTTGATGAGAGCGTGATTCTGCCGGAATCAGATGCCTACGACAGATAGTGAGCAATATTGACGAGCAGCGTGTGTTTTTCAAGAAAAGGAGTCCACTTCCCCTGGGGGATCAATGATGACTAACGGGTGTTTAGAAATGGATTCGAAGGATTTCAAGATGCGGTGCACGGCTTGTTTGAGCCTTTCAAAAGATATGTCATCCTTTATTCAAAACACATGGCAACCTAACGACACCTTCATCCATGTGGCCTGATTCCAATCCTGTCGTTCGTCGCAGCTTGCCATCGAGCGTAATATGTGCCGGACTTTCGGAAATCATCGACTTTCGCACCCGTCACTCTCGCGTGCCGTCAACAAAGTCGTCTCCTGTCCATCAAGCGGCAGCCGTATCAACAATAAACCACCCGACTGAAGCGCTCGGTGTGTAAATGTATAAACAAAACGCAATCGCCTCCTGTCCGTCGGGGACGACCTTTTGGCTGATGAGATTTGCGTTTGCGGCGCTCGGAAAAGGGCGCCCTCATCCGTACCTCCGGGCTCATAACAACTGCTGGGACATGATGGTTCCCACCACCACCACGGGGGCTATCATCGCACCGACAGCAAACAATAAACCATAGGCGGCTGTGATGATGCTGAGGACGAAATCCCCTTTTATGCACACAGACGCACCGAGCACTTGATTTGATTGATGGCTGGATGGATGGATGGATGGTGGTGGTAGTCTGTGTGTGTGTGTGTTTCTGTGTGCACACTGAGCCAGCGAGAAAGAGCAACAGCGATAGCAGCAGGTGAAACTGATTCCCCTTTCGGGAAGGGGAAAAAGTCAGGCGCAGCAAAACGGTCTCATCATTAGGGTAATTAAATTTTCCCCGCATTTAAAGGAGTGTACGGAGCGGGGGGACGCATTGACGGTAAAGGATATGCCTCGTTAGTGGGAGTTTGTGAACAAAAACAATAGGGCACCCGCGTACGGGTACGTGCACGGAAACATTTCGCACTGCCCTGCTACGGTAGGTTGATAAACAGAAAAACACACGCTCAAGCACGTTTTGGAGTAAAAGCTACGGCGAAAAGCAACCGGTACGTAAGAACAGGTCCTTAAACGAGCATCGTAGCCATCCGAAAGATGGATGGTCCTTCTTTGGTCGTAACATAGCGTGCACTTCGCCGTCCTGATCGGAGCCAATCATGAGGCCAACAATAACACCACAAACACTAGCAGCAGCGGCGGCAGCAGCAGCAGCCGCCGCATCAGAACTATCAACAACATAACAGGAAAAAAAAGCCTTCAGAAAAGACAAACATTGCTACCCTCGGATTCCCCTCCGGATGCTGATGTACGGCCGGCCAAGAGCACCACATTCTTCCGCGCGTCTTTCTACACCGTGTGCCCTGGTTGTTGTACCAGTTCTTCACTTACTCGCGCCACACACAGCGCGACGGAAAACGTTGTTCATGTTCCCTTACGCACACACCAACACGCAACGGACCACTGATGATATGCGCACTGATAAGAGCAGTCCACAGCATCACACGTAAGACGAGCCAGACAGACAGGACCGCGGGGCCTTCGTTGCCTTCGTTTTGTGTGTTGGCGAAATCTGCTGTTGCTAACAGTTTCAATTTTTTTTCGAAGATACCGCCGCTTCTCTTTCACGTTTTTCTTGGTTTATTTTGGTATCGCCACCCCGAACACCAGCGCACACACACATATGTACAGAATGTGAAGAAAATGGGGAAAAACACAGCACAAAAATTAAACAAAAGAATAACGAAAAACGACCGCGATTTTTAATGCTGCCGCTGTTACCCTTCCAAGGATCGGTGTAAGGATCGTGACCGAGGATGAAACCGACCGGGCAAAGATTCGAAACCGAAAACAGGGTAAATCTCACGAAATCACCGAAAACCGTTGCACGCACGAGGGGCCATCTAGATATGACCCTTTAGTTGTAACTGTTTGTTAACACATTAAAAATTCATAACTAACCACTCACGGTAATAGTGCCAGAAAACACATCTTATATGATGAGAAAAAAATCCATTATTCCATTCTTGTAACCTATAGTACGAACTTCATAACAATTATAAAACGTGGATCAGATACAGCAAGTTTTTTTTTTTATCATAGCACTTTTTATACGCAAACAATAAACTATTTCGAGCACAGTTACACTCTCACTAGAAAAAAAAAGTACGAACGTTTGTGAACAATTTGAAAAAAAATCCGGCGACGGAGCAGCGTGTCCTCTCACTTCAACGTTTTTTATTGTTTTGCTAGACGACAAAACAAAAACAATAACAGCAGCAACAAAATGCATCAACAAATTTCTGTCAAATCTTTCGCCAGGATTTCTAGCCTCCACCTTGAATATGGGAGAGCTACCAAAATTGAGCGAGGTTTATTGCCAAAACGAGATGCATTAAGCCAGTGTTTCTACCATTGGTCGTTGAGGAAGTGAGAGAAAAAATCGAGAAAACTTGAAGCGGTGGGAGAAACATTTTTTGGTCAAACACTATGGGCTAGTTAATCAAAATAGGTTAGTTTAGGAAAAATTTGTGACATTAAAAGAAACGCTTTTTGAAATTGTTGTACTTTTCGGGAACGTACATATTTTTTCAGTATTGACAACACTCTCGTTGCAATAATTTCGATTATCTTATGCTAATTGATGGCACAATTTGAATTGAACAACGATTCATGAATGCAGCGGCTATTTCAAATGTCGCAACACCTGTCAAATTATTATAACGACCAAGCTGAACACATCATGCTGCTTTTTAATAGTAAAATACGGGATATAAAAACTAATTGATAAATCATAGAATATATTCTAAAAAACTCTAGTATTGTTTTACTATTTTTCCATAAATATTTATTTTTATACATGCCATTCCAGTGACTTCATCTAACAGCTATCATTCGTTGATGACAAGCACCACGCGGCCGTACATCAACACAAAAATACGATCCGGTTTGTTTTTGTACCCAGTCGAAAGCTCTTAGAAGTGTGGCTCAGATTCGTTAATTTTATATTTCTCGTAGTGATTTTGCATTGATAGCAAGATGCCGTACGCACGAAAGAAAATGCACAGTGGAGACACACATCTTCGTCGTCGGTGGCGTTTGAGAAATCGCAAAAAGGATTTAGACGAAATCGATGCTGATTTGAAGAAGGATCCGGAGCAGCTGTTGAAACAGGAGATTGATCTCGACAAACCAGGATTCGCACAGTTCTACTGCATTCACTGCGCTACCTACTACATTAACGACCAGGCGCTTCAGGCTCATTTCCGTACAAAGGTACACAAACGACGTCTGAAGGCGCTCGAGATCGAACCATACACTATCGAAGATTCGCTACGAGCGGCCGGTCAAGGTAGTTTCGTGCAACCACAGAAGCGAAAAATAGAAACCCAACCCAGCCTTGCCGAAGTGGATGGTGGAAAACGAATTAAAGTAGATACGATTATGGAGGAGGAGAAACCAGCCAAACAGGAGTTGTCTAGAGTAAAGAAGATTGCAGATTATAAGAAAGTGTTCGAGGAACTGTGAATAAATCAATGGTACAACTGAGGAAAGGTTTGATTTTATTTTGAAAATAACAAGAGATGAGCATTATCATGAACCGTGGAACGAAAAAATCGTTTAGTTGAATGTTTTTAGGCTCCCGGGGTTAATTTTCTTCCAACCGAGCTTTACATGTGGTCCATGAAATGCGGATTTCCGGTTTCATTCCTTCGCTTCGTTAAAATGTCGCAACCGGACTCGGTGACGAGCAGTGTGTGCTCAAACTGAGCCGAAAACAAACCGTCAGCGGTGACGGCAGTCCAATCATCTGGCCATGAGACATCTCTCCAGGTACCCTCCGATATCATCGGCTCAATCGTGAAGCAGTGACCAGGCTTCATGACCCCAACCGCAGAGTTTTCTGTAATCATCATATGGCGTTAGTACCTTTGTTTGTGGTCCAAAAAATATAATACGTACTGGCATAATGAGGTACATTCGGGGCAGTATGAAACAGCCTGTGGATTCCGTGGCCACAGTAACTCTTGACAACACTATACCCATGCGCGTGGACGTGTTTCTGTATAACATTACCGATTTCACGATAGCGTTCACCGGGTCTGTTGTGTGAAAAGAAAAACAATCACGAATCAACAAATAAACTTAAACCAAGAGTTCCATAACCGTACTTACTTCACGATGGCAATTGCTTTCATCAACGATTCATGGGTAACCTGTACCAACTTTTTGTGCTGCTCCTTTACATTGCCAACGAAGAACGTTTCGTTCAAATCACCATGAAATCCGCGGTGATACACCGTAACATCCACATTGCACAGGTCACCATCTTCCAGCGGGCGCAGATCCGGAATTCCGTGGCAAATTACCTCGTTCACCGAGGTACAGCATGACTTCGGGAAGTTGTAATAATTCATTGGACTCGGATAACACTCCCGTTCGATGCATGCCTCATGAACGATACGATCGATTTCATCCGTCGTTACTCCGACATCGCACACTCGCGCTGCTTCGTCTAAAACCTCCCGGCCAAGCCGGCAAGCAACACGCATACCCTCGATTTCCTCATCGTCCAAAATCTTGATTGTGTTATTCCCTCTTAGTGCTTCCTCCGATTTGGATCGACCTTCTTTGTGGTCAGCGTAGTCTGGCCGCGGAATCCTCGCCGGCACCTCGCGTCTCGGCGTTTGTTCGAACGGCCTCAGCTTGCCGGTGAACGTATAATAAGGCCACGGATTGTACGCATTCGATTCTTTACCCTCTGTGGAGCACAATATTTGATACGAATAATAGAATTATCGACTTTTTTTCAACTTCGCGCAAAACCAATCACTTACTTGCCAGTAGATGGATAACCTTGTGTTCCTTCCACGATCCCTTGAAGCAATCCTGACTGCAAAAATACGATCCCTGGATACCCATCTTCAAACAAACCGGACACTGGAGGGTGGCCGACTTCTTGCAGTCGTCCGTTCCGCAGAGGTGTTTTGCGATATCGCTCATCTTTGCTATCTTTTTTAAAGAAACACGCGGAACTGTTGCGACGAATACCGGGAGACGAGGTGCTCAGAATAGATTCACACTTCTGCTAACGAAGCTGAAAAACGAAGCAAAACAAAACGCCACAATTACCTAACTTGTACAGATGAAAAATAAACGACTAGACCTTAAAAGAACAAGAATTTCCGATACATGCCTGTTTTTCGCTCTTTTCCTTTTTCCCACCCAAAACTTCACAATCGTTTGTCACACGCAAATGTCAAATGCTAAAACGACGTTTGCGCAACCGAACACCCTAGCGGGGTTTTTGAGGCAATGTTTACATTTGGTTTAAAAACAGGATATTATTTAGTTTTTATTTTAATTCAATCAAATTATTATGTTTCTTTCTCGGAGTATGGGTTAAGATGAGACAACGTTAGTTTAAATTTGTTCATTTTAATTTCTGAATGGATTTAAAATGTAAATCACAATAGTAAAAAAGTACGACTAATATAATAGTAAATAACATTTAACCCGTCCCTTCACATCACATTGTTTATTTTATGCTCTCAGTCGTCAGTGCTATTCGTGCAGGTACACTATTTGAACCCCATAAATGCATCCAAGTGATCTACGAAACCGTCCAATGCCCCGGGTCGAAGTTTCTCTAGTTGAGCAAAATCAGAATCCGCCAAAGTTTGCTGTAGCGTTTTCGGTGTGCAGTAGAAAAGATTGTTGTCCTTGCTGAGCCGTTCGGCCAATTCGGTTTGATGATTGTTCATTAATGTTTCATTCACTACGACCACAAGCGGTTTGCCAGCTTCCAGCACCTCTATGCAACTACCGGCTCCGGCGTGGCTGATAACGAGATCCGCTCGCATTATATCATCTTCTATACTGCTTTTAAGTCCGTAGGCAGATAATCTAATGCTCGTTTGCTGCCGAACGCTTTCTACGTTGGGTGCACTTCCTCTTCCGAATTGTATTGTAAGCGATTCACAACCCAAAGCATCCAACTGCTTCAAAACGTCGGAAGATGTTACAACGCGAACCAACTCCTCGAACTCGGTTGTCCCAACCGTAACAAATATGTCCTTGTAAAGTTTTGTAAACATTGCTTTACCCTATCAGCTTTTTGATCGTGTCGAGTGGCAACAAGTACTACAGAGTTAAAACGGCGATCGAAATCTAATAATCCTTATCACTGTTGTAAAGAACGTAAACAAACTATGGCTTTGTGGTTTGCTATATAGAGTTCGTCTGGTGAGACATTTCATAGGAATTGTTTCGGCTTCTTAAAAAAATGCACGAAATGTTGACGTCTTGGGTACCGCATGTTTTTTCCGGTGTAAATAAGTGCAAAATTTTATTCTCATCGAATGTAAACCAGTAATGGGTTTTATATATCTGAGCAATACAGACAATCAATCATGCAAAAATATTACGTTTTTATCTGTAGCAAATATTTCTTTTCCTACTTCATCTACATCATCATCAGGGAACAATGTACAGCAACAATTGAATCAAACTATGATTGTAGCAATATCAGCTTAAATTGCTCGTATAATTTTATATTATAAAGTAATTTTTCTAAAAGCCTCATGTTCTAAAATTCTTCTAAAAGCCGGTTGTGCTGATCTTCCCTTGGACCGTAGACGTCAAGTTCCGCTTTTAATATGGCTACTGTGAGAGATTCAGACATTGTGGTCTTATACCATCTACGTGTAAGCTTCAATCTTTATCCTACAGTAAAGTACAAACTATCCAAAGGGATATTATTCGTTTGGGTGATTTAATTTGAAAAGCTTTCTCATTGGAAAAAAAATAATTGCTAAAAGTTAAATTGTTTTGTGGAAACAGCAA
>JXXB01029744.1:0-11640 GCA_000956275.1 Anopheles koliensis | reverse complement strand
TACGGTGTTGATAAACACATCACTGTTTGTGGCTCATGCAGATGGAGGATAAATTATTAGCTAGCTTGTCATCAACTATCACTCCGGATTTATATCCCAAGCGGACCTGAACCTGAAGCGCATGGTTAGTCCTGCCATCTCCTACTCGTCCACCGTGAAGCATGGCGGTGAAAATGGTACTACTAAATTGACATTATTTATTTAAGATCCCGCGGCATTCCAGCACGGCGGGTACAGGGCGGTATCGTATCGTGTTGCTAAAATTCTTCAGGCAGCCCTTACGGTGGACTCCCACGCGGTCGGTCTAATTTATGCCAGCCGCCAGTGAAACTGCTCCACAGCATTACCATAAACGCCTGGGCGAGCCTTCTTCAGCCGAAGTGAAGGAGCCACAGGAGGCTAGGGTTTCCGCGGCGCACGAGGAAGGATAATGTACGGTGTGCATCAATTTATCGGTTCCTGTCTACCCGATGTATATGTCTGTGGGTGTGTGTTTCACTTTCCTTCCTGTTGAATTTTGCCCGTTCGTGCGATTAGAAGGTGATACCTTCCCCGGTGCCGGTGTGTCCAGCGCGACCGTGGAGTGAGAGTTTCCGGCGTTCGGAACCGTTTTAGACCGGAATCGCGTGTCTGTCGTTGTTGTGTGGTGGTGTTTTTTTTTTGCCTCATACCTTGCTACGAGTTTTATTTATAAGAGGTTTATCCCCTTATGTTGTTGCTGGCGTTACCGCTTGGCTTGTGGATTCGCGTGCCACTGCCCCAACATCGGATGGGATCGAATGCGCGAATGCTTTTGTGTGTATATTTATAGAAGGATATATTTCCTTAACTTTGAACGCTCAAATCTCCGCGTTCTCCCTTCCACGCAAACGGTGCTTTTAAATGCCGGATCCATCAACCGACCGTTTTTGGTTCGGTTCGGGTCGGGTCGGTTCGTTTGCGGGCGAAGCATAAATCCACCTTCCTTCCACCGTCATCCGAAACGTGCATCGCATGCAATATATAGCCGCTATTACACGCGGGGCGCTAACAGTTGCGAAAAACTGCTCCCGGACTGGTGGGGTGGTTCGTTTCGGGGCACGGATAAATCAATACTTTTCCATCCTCTCCTCGCGTGTGGACTCTTTTGTTGGTTTGTTTTTTTTTCGGGTTTTGCTTACCGCTGCGAGGCAGCGAAAATGGAAGAGTGAGCAGAATGAAAACGTTTCATTAGTTTCCATCCGAATGCACACGAAGGACGAAGGCTCGCGGTCAAAGGTTTGCCGGGAGCCGGGTGGGTTAAACGGTTTTTGGGCTTTATCCGACTCCTAACGGCAGTTTTATTTCCGCGCGCGCTTTTTTTTATTTTTGTGGTAACAGAATGTATCGAAAACTGGCTGTAGTGCTCGGAGTGTAGTGTTTGATCTCGTACATACTGGTGCGCTTTCGATTTCGCCAACATGACTGCATGACGTTAATCTAGGCGTAATATGTGTAATATATGAGTGGTATTATTGATGAGTGAAATAGCGACACACTTTGAACGTTGCTTCGAGTTTTAGTTGCATGCGTACGTGATAGTAGAACGACCGAGATTTTGTACAGTTGCTTTTGGAGAAAATTTTCCTCTATATTTTTTTTACTATTCTGTTGCTTGTTACTAGCTGTGTTACTGGTAGTTTTTTTATGTTCTTGTTTGCATAATGGAAAAATAGTTTAAGAAAAACATTTCAAAACAAAAATCATACCCCATTTCTACCAAGTACTGACTCGTTATAGTGCATGATTATTCAATTTAGAAACGTCACCAAACACCCAAACTAACCCCATCTGCTATGCGATTAACAAAATCCCATCACGCCGCGGCGGGTTCACGTCGATTTTAATCAACTTTCATCTCTCTCCGTTTGCATGTTCGATTCGATGATTCGATTACGCCAACCACTGCAGACGGCCCGAACCAGGATGGGCCGGCGACGAACGGGAAGCAAAGCTCAAGCCGAGAGCAGATCACACCGCAGGAAGCCACACTAGTAGTGCCGCTCGGTGGGAGCGCTACGGCCATCTCGACCGACAGTCTGCTCGGTGACAGCCGTCCTATGGGGCAACCTCCGAGCGGCCAAAACGTCGTGTCACCGTCCGTGATGGCCAAGTTCCTGGAGGATGAGCTGAAGTCGAGCGACGCACTACTCGGCACACCGATCAAACACTGTGATACGTGCGTGTGTACGCACGGGCCCGCCGCCGGTCCCACCCTGGCTGGGGAAACGCGCCTCCACGACTCCGGTTCGCTGCTGTTGGCGGATCTGCTCGGTAGCGAACAGAAGTACTACAGTGTCGCTACGCAAACGCTCATCAAGGGCGAGACGAACAACTCGCTCTGCCTTCGGTGCAGCAGCAACCTCAACTCACCGTCCCACAACAACAGCCCGTACATGATGAAGCTGATCAAATCGAGTGATAGCGTCATCTCCGAGACGAAGAGTAGCGTGTCGGACTATCTCACCACGCCGGATAAAGTGTCACCAACGGGAGGTGGAGCCGGCGGGACGAACGGAAGCACTCTGGCTGCACACTGTGATGCCGGCTCCGGTGCTGAGGTCGATACGTCGGACCCACTATCGCTGCTGGTGTCCACCAAGAAGGACGACCTAATGGTGAACCCCATACTGGGCCACCATCGGTTGGCAGCGGATCGTGCTGTTTCGTTATCGTCCGGTTCAGCCGATCAGCATCTCCACCAGCACCACCAGCAACAGCAGCACCAGCAGCAACAGCAACAACAACAGCAACTTGGAAAACTTCCAACAAAATTAACCACATCGCAGCAGCATCTGAAAAAAGCCGTCCTGTCTGGAGACGGTTCGTTCAAGCATAATAAACCTCCCGTGTGTGGTGGTGCGGTACAGATGACAACGGCTGCGACTGTGAATCGTGCGGAAGGGCAGACCTCGTCGCAGCCCAAATTTTCCCACGACTCACCATCGTACATCATCAAGGATACGGATCAGATGAGCCACGCCACGCCGATCTCGTCCACCGGTGGGAACGGTGCCTTGGGCCAGTCGGGCAAGTATGGTACGTCGGCTAGTGGCAGCGTGGGCAGCGGGCTGTACCATACGGTCGGCAGCACCAACAGCTTGTGGAGCCGGACGAGCAGCAAGGACCCGGAGAAGGATGGTGCGAAGATGTTCGAGATCTTTAATCGCAATCTGATCAAAACAATCAAGGTGATACTTTTTTTTATGTGAAATTTCATTCTTTTAGCTAAAACAATATTCACAATGACGCAGTCGGATCATTTTTTGCAAGGTTAATTATGGCATTGAGCAGAATGAGCGTCTCCCAGAATGCCGTTCGCAGATTTGCGCCCACATGTATGCAATTTGTATGTCACGTCAAGTTTAACGACAGTTTTTCTCGTTCAATCCAAAACAAGCAAAGCTGGCAGGGCTTTTGATTAAAAACGAAAGATTACCGAAAGCGTTTTTCTTTTAATTCGCTCACTTTACAGTAAATATAACAAATCGTTTCGTTTTCGCTTCCATTTAAGGCTGAAAATCCGAAGATGTCTGGTCCGCGGATTTGTGCGCTGCGCATTCAGAACGGTTCGAGCAACATCCTGCTCGACAACCTCGTGGACGATAGTTTGGAGAATCTCGACCTGAAGCCACCGACGCCGGTCATGTACACGCGCCGTGCCAAGTTTCTCGACGAGGAGCTACTGCTGGACGATGATCCATCGATCGGATTGAACGGAGCCATCAAAACCACCAACCTGCCAACGGCAACGTCTTCCGGAGATTCGATTCCACCGGCCGGGTTCGGTAGCAAATCATTGGTTACCCCGTCCAAATCATCCCAACAGACTGGTGCGGCTGGTGGAACGGGAGATGGGGGTGCTGATGGTCATGGAAACTTTATCAGTGGTACAATCAATCGAGTGGATGAAGGTGGCGGTGGTTGTGATGATGGAGTAGCAAGTACGAACGTTGGCAAGCAGGTGTGTAATATGAGTACCACTACGTCACCACACTCCTCCGACCGATTGTGCACGATCGGAGAGGAGGTAAGCAATCTGTTGATAAACACCAAACTCGGTTCAGCGGCCCTGCCGAAACCGCGGCTCGACATAAACGTTAATAAGCTCGAGGGTATCGATGTGACGTCGAAGAAATCGTGCACCCAATCCAGCTCGATCTCGAGCGAGATCGATATCCAGGAGAGTGCGATACTGCGACGTCAGCAGTTGTCTCGGGTGGCCGAGTGGGTGCAGAACAACTCGAAGCTAGGAAATGCCGATCCCCTCAGTAATACCGAGTCGGACAATGAACCGACGGGCGGCCATACAATGACGTCCGATAGCTTAAATAATAATGCCACCGCTGGCGTCGGTGCTGGACACGGTGCCCATCTTCCGAAGGCTTCCACCAGATCGTCCGTCCTCCACCACTCCAGCAGCAAGGTCGGTGTCGGTGTGGGTGGCTGTGAAAGCAAAGCGCCCACGGCGCTTAGTGATATGAAAGTGGGTCGACATTCTTACGGATCATCGGTCGTCGGAAGCAATCTGCTCAACAACAACCACAACAGCGGTCCGAACAATTCGATCGGCTACGGAACCGCATCCTTTGCTCAACATGGCAGTACGAACACGTCCTCCAAGCCGCCAGGTGTGGCGAGCGTTATGCACGGCTACAATAATAACCTCAACAATAGTCTTAACATCAGCACCAGTGCATCCGGCGTGGATTACAACAGCAATTCCACCGTCACAACTGGTGGCAGCACGCTGGGTGCGATCCGGAAGGGAAGCAGCATGCACCGCACGGACAGTACGCTTACCGAGTGCCTCATGGAAGAAGTGAACCGACTTTCCGTGAACGATATCGACCCGGTCGATCAGGAGGACGATAGTAGCAGCGTGGATCTGGCGCAGATGGAGTACAACGTGAAGCAGTTCCTGCTGAAGCAGAACGAATGGTCCACCATGCACACACGTCGCCAGTCTCTGATCTCGTCGAGCGCGTCCAGCGTGAAAGGAGGTGGGGATGGGCTGCGCACAGAGGATCGACCCGTTCGAGATCCTTGCAAAGGACTCTTCCCAGGAATGGCGGTGGCCCAGCAGACGGTTCCATCGTACCATCATCATCACGGTGGAGTAACGGGTAATGGCCAAGCATCCAGTACGGGAAATCCAGCGTACGGCAATAGTTACAAATACCCGATAAATCCCCATCGGACGGAAACGAACCTGTAAAAAACGCACGCACACTGCTACCAGTTCGGGAGCTGTGTAAGGACTGGACGAAAGAAATCGTTAATAATAAGTTAATGAGACGTTTTATTGTTTGGATCGTACTTTTCATGGTTCTCCCCCATGATGTGTTCAAACCACACAACAAAATGTCGTTCTAACTGGTTATTAACGCTTTGTTTTGGGAGTTTAGTAAATGATTCCCGCTGGACGAGATGAAACTAGCCCATGAAAAAAAAAAAAATGCTCGCACAAAGAGGCCATCCCTTAGAGGAAGGAGAAACAGAGCTTTCGGAGATAGCTAATGGATACATATACCGAAACGTTGCTTACAATTGTTGATCGCGTAGTCGCTAGGTATCTTGTAACTAGTAGAAAAGACATACAACACACACACACAAACAAACAAACAACAACAGAAAAATCCACACGCACACCAGCTAGGGCTTAAGCGATAAATTTAGTTAAAAGAAAAGAAAGACAACAAACAAAACAAGTGCGATCGGGGTGGAATGGAAATCAAAGTGCTCATTTATGTTTAGAATTAATGGCCAAATTTCGCTGTAGTAGAGAAATCTCGTCCATCGTAGTCAGGTGCGCTTCGGGATGCGAGCTTGCGAATGATAAGATATTTTTGGTGCGTTTTATTTCTCGCTAGTATGCATGTAGCCGAAGCCACTAGCACAACATTGGAACTTTGCGTAATACGCGGTAACGAGTGTTCTTTAGGTTCGTAACACGCCAGGGTATATTTTTATAAACGCTTCAAATTTTCCGTTAGTCAAGCGAACCCGCCGCTGAAACGGATAGTGTTAAAGAAAAGGAAACATTATGCAGCATACACGAGAATGTAAAATAGCCTTATGCACACAGTCCGACCGGCAGGCATTATTGGGATTTATAAATTAATCGTGAGCAGAGCATAGATGAGGCTTTTAGGTACTGCAGATTGTATACTTTTAATGCCAATTCAACTTTATTTTTCATAAAGATACCATTTGAGGTTAAATTACCTTTTATTTGACAATTTTATAAATAGCTCAAATAATAGCGCAATCAAAAACATTTTTTACATATTTTACATGTTACGTTAGGATCAAATTCGTGATAAAGTAACATTTCGGGGTTTAGATTATTATTTTTAAAATACTCATCGCAAGAAATATCGTACACGGTAGCAAGTGAAATCCAATTTTCAGTTATCAGTTGTATGATGTTACGTGATCAAACATTTTTTTCAGTTTCTATGATGTAAAATGTGAGTAACGAACGATATTTCTAGTTCATTTTCCCTCGATCCTTAGATGGGCCTTTCGTTTTGAAGGCTAGTCAAGTAAATTGCGCCAAAAAGTATGCAATCACCACTACACCAATATTTTATAAATCCTTTCAAAATGTAACATTCGCCAAACGAATGCCGCCGAATTTCGACAGCCAGATTCAATCCAGAGCTATCGAGCATATTTAGCCCATTTATAAATGCCTTGATTCCAATTTAAAAAGTATTTCCCGGTGGGCTGTGCAAATCAAACTATTCCAAAAATTAAGCCATACACCATAGTTAGAGCAAAACCATCAACAATCGAGCTAAGTTCCTCCCTCGGTAACAAAGCTAGCAGCACTGTGCAAGGCAACCGGGCCGCATTGTAAGCGACCAGAAAAGCGAGTGTTTGTAAAGTCGGTTTGTAACATACATTCAAATCTCAGCCTGGGTGTGGTGGACTGAAACTGCAGCAGCAAATTCATAAACACTAAACACTAATCACAGTAACCATGCCTTTTTCCGTAGCCCGTACAGAGCGCGAGAAGCAATCCTTCGTTCCGGTGGTGAAAGTTGGAAGCAGTAATGGGTGCGGAAATATTAAAAAGGATATTTACTCCTCCATACGGTCGTTGTAGTATCAAGAAGAAGCAAAACAGTAAAAAGAAGTGAATATTTATACTAAATACTAGAGCTGTATTTAGTGCAATGTGAGGACAGCGACGGGCAGAACGAGGTAGGACCCGACGGGCAGAAGCTCTATAAACCGCATCAAGAGACAAACCATTACACGCATAATCAAGCTCCACCCAATTCAGCCGCCTAGAAAATGCATAGGAAGCATCGCTGCAACCGTTCTTCACAAGCGAAAGGGGTTTTGATGTATTAATCCCCACTCCGTTCGCTTGCATGGCGTTAACACTCATATCTAATCGCATTTATCGAGCCGAAGCAGAAGGGGAGGATAGAAGCATTGCATTTGCTAACCGAGACCGCCCACACACACGCCGGACGCCATCCGGAGCACTTATGTATTCCCCAAACACGGAACGGTGTCCATAGTGTTATTGAACAAGCAAAGGACGGTACAAAGGAGAGAGAGAGAGCAAGAGAAAACCTAACCCTACCATCCAGCATAGAATGAATATACTCGTTTTTGATGGCTTCATGTGATAACCGAACCCCTTGTAACCGTAGAGAAAACTATCAGCAGCAGCTCCCTATAGCCCCATATACACTTCTGCTGCCGCTGCTGCTGCTGCTGTATCGCGGCTAGGAGTTCTTTCTACTTCTACTACGCCTACTTGCTGCTTCACTGATTTTGCGTTTTCGCTTATCCCTTTCGTTCCCTTCCCGACCGTTGTATATCTTCACACCTAAGGGAGGGAGGAGGAAGGTGGTAAGCTTATTTTAGATGTTTATTCCTACCTGTAACGTTACCTGCTTTAGAGACATCTAGTCTGCACTGGATGCGCGTAAGTGCTCGCGCGCCCTCTATACGCTATTTTACGAACCACCGCTGAGGGAGAAGAGTCATCATCCTATCAAAGAAATGCTTTAATTTCAAGACGATCAACTTACTTACTCGTAACGTATCTATTTACATGTAACACACGCGTATACCATACCGGCAACCGGCATCATCGAACGAATCCTTCCAATCCCGCTCATAATTCCCCCACTCCTCCGTCATCTTTCCCTAACATTTCGTCCCCGCATTATCGAACGCTTCCGGTGAGCATTTCCGGTAAAGGAACTAAAGTGCACACATTCCGTCTTCGGTTTGTTGCTTCCGTTCGTATCAGCTCCGCTGAATACCGTACCTGTTGCGGGAAGAATAGATACGAAGTCACAACAACAACACTGCACAAAAGCAATTAGGCTTTGCTCGATAACTGAGTGCCATAAATTATCGTATCGCGAAAATGGGCAAAAAGAGAAACACGAACGGAAGGACTTGCTAGATAGGAATGTTTTCAATTTTGTTTTGTTTCAGCACAACTATTTTACTTATCGTTTTGTTCCCACTTAGCTTGTATGCTAGGTTGTTTTATTATTCATACATTTTTACGATCTATCTAAAAAACAATTTCAAACAACTTTCCCTCGGTAACTTTGAAGTGTTCTAACCAAGATCATCCCAGGCAATAGGATCCGTTTCTTCCACCGCTGTACTCGTTTTTAAGAATAGTTTAAATACATTTCACATACATTTTTACCGGAAGCCTGAACACTGCAAATTGTTCGAAGATAAAAAAAATGCCACAAAATCAACGGAAACAGCGGATCACATGCACAATGTAACAACGCACAAGCAACTTGTCCGGTGTTTGCTAGCCAACTGAAGCCAATCTTTCCCTGTTTCGCTTCCCTTTCTTCCATTTCCCCACAGCCCTGTGCGGTCCTTTCGCATCCTTGCAGTTTAGTCGTAATAACAACAAAGCAACCAACCAACCAAAGCAAGCGTTAAATAAAAGGACGTACCGATGATATTTTGTCCGTAAGGAATGAATATGCTATTATTGCAAACAAAACAGAAAATAAATGTGTTTCCAAAACTGATTTGTAGGAGGTTGAGATGAATTCATGAAAGAAGGTATTAATTGTTGATATTGCTTTTTTTCATTTACTCTCTCTTCTTTCTTCTGTTGTTATTGAATATTGGAATTGACTCTCTATACTCTCCTTTAATTAGCACTTCGTTTTTGTGTTTGCATGGTTGTTATTTGATGCTTTATTGTGAGTCAGTTGAAGGTGAGTCATTCGTTTGAAAAGCAAAAAAAGTAACAACAGTCAGCTAAAAGCTTACCACAGATTTGGTCGTAATGTTCAAAGCTGTATTTCCTCTTTTCATGTTAAATATTCTCCCTGGCATAATAATATAGCGTTTTTTAAGTTGGTTAAAAAATGGTTCAAAAACGAAAGCAACGATAAAACACATAATTTTATTGATGGCCAACAAAAAAAAACATCCAAACCTTTTATCCAAACCATTCTTTACACAATTCAAAAAATCCGTTGTGCTTTCCAATAACCTTTCGATGCAGCGAAAATAAACACCTAGAGCCTAACCGTTCGGCCCAGCTCCTGGGGACGAAACTTGTTTGCCCAAGAATAAAGGTGCACTGGCGACCTCATTTCAGGAGCACCGCATCGAGACTATTTTCTTCCGTTCCAGTTTGTTCCCGTCCCGACCGACCGGTCAGCTATTCGTGCCGCTAAGCCTGACATTAAATGCTCTGCGTTAGTGGAGCACCATTTTTCAGTGATTAAAAATATTAGTTGCGTAATTATAATCATTGGCATAGCGTACCGTGCGGCCTACTCTTCGCGAATCGCGAACCAATTAGATCGATGCAACGTACACGCACACGCACACGCAAAGTGCATCTCACCGATTCCCACCCGATGCACTTTCTTGCGGCGCTGCGGTCGGCATTTCTCCTGCACACGTGTGATCCGTTTACCCCCTACTCTTTCGCGAGAGCATGGGGTAATGAATATTCCATGCGACCGAAACGATTTATTATGTGGCGCCATCAATGCGCACGGTCGAGCCTCATTTGCCTGACGTGACTGGTGATGACGATGAGGATTTCGATGTGGTTGGCGGCGAAAGGCGCTAGAAGAAAACAGATCCAGGTAAAAACCCACCCTGGTTAGGGGAGAGGGAAGGAGGGGTGCTTGTGCCTCTGTGCTTCACGACTCGATCGCACTTTCTTTCGTTCACTCGGTCAAAGTCAAAGTCGGGTCTTTCTCCGTGTGGACGCAGCTCAACACCGACACAGGTTTGACACACACACGTACAAGGTGGACCGTATTTGGTTTGTTTGTTATGAGCTTAGTAAAAACCGAATTGAAACGACCACCACACGACGTTCTATGAAGTTTCGATACGAAAAATAATAGGTAGAAAGGTAAAGAGAATTGATTTGAAGAAAGATGGTCAAATCTACTTTGCAAAAAAGGGGACATTAATTTGTGACTTCATTTGTTATCATTAGCGGTTTATTTAATTCATCACATATATAACCAATCAGCATTCCTAGAGACAGTCGAAAGAAATGTTCTACTCAGCTGTATTAAGAGTGATTAAGATACTTTTCCCTGACATGCTTTCATCGTTTACGATTTCCACGCACTACATTGTGCACTAATTTCCATTACACTGTACATTCTAATGTCTAGCATTGGGCCTTTTTTCAAGGGCACTAAGTAGGAACCGGGATCGTGACGCTCGTGGTCAAATTGTACTATCATTGTTCGATGAAAATGGGTTAATGGAGGGTTGGTGGTGGGTGATCGTGTACGCGATTTTCTTGAATGTCGTGAATCATGAACTAATTAGCTCACGATTACTGATCGAGTAGCGATGTTTCTCTAGAAGACTTTCACACTCGTTTCCGTTCGAAAGAGGTCGAACTGTTTCCAGTCAATTGAAGAATATTACTTACGTTCTTTTTTTTTGTTTTGTTCTACGTTGCTTCCCGACATCCCGCTGTTACTGTGTCAGCCAGGTTGCCAGGTAATTCGCACCTCGCGTACCAAGCAATCCGACCGAAGGGAAGTAAGATACACGATGGTGTTCGTGTTTCTTCCAACCGTCGTATTTTGCAACGTATGACAACCGCTGGCGGATGGAAGCGCGCGCGCACACACAAACCAGGCCCACCGATCGCGTGGGTCATTCGCATCGTGCAGGATGCTACAATTCGCGTTTCGCGATTCTGAATCGTATTTTACATCGGTGCGGGATTAATTTATGCAAACGATTCGTGTAAATTATAATGCGAAACATGCGAAACAGGACCGGGCCGCTGCCGCCGCCGCCGGGTCGGCCCTACGAGAATTGCTGCGTGCGCCTTGCGGGCAAAGGGCGGCAGCTGCCGTACGTTTCACACGATTCGTCTACGAATTCTGCGGTGCCATGTTCTACGGCGCTCAGCGAAACATGGCCGGAAGGCATATGCCGGTGCCAAGGTTGTTGACCCTACCCACTCCCCGGTACGGTTTCGACCTGGTCCGCATTTTGCCTGGATATCGGGGCATCCGAAGATCCAGAAAAGCACCCTTTCCTGGTGTGTTCCGTCGTTCCGAGGTACACCCCACCCCGGTACAATATCTGATCGTCATATATCTGAGCCCA
>JXXB01029714.1:0-10678 GCA_000956275.1 Anopheles koliensis | reverse complement strand
TCTTTTCATACAGCACCTAAGAAGCTGATATTTCATCGCCTTTCCAAACGGCGCGTAACGCGTCGGAAAAATGCGCGCGCTTTTATAACTGCCCACGAGTTGGGAAGAGGAATAATAACCGCTTCAGTGAAATAGAAACAAATATGTTCAACGGATTATGGGAAGATAGAACATTATTACATGTTTTACGAAACTGAAACTAAAAATAAATTAAGTAAAGAAAATACCCGAGAGAACACACGCTTCAACCGAACAAAACAGAGAAACAACGCCGCTTGGATTTGTGATCACCCACTTGGTGTATATCCGCTGCGTTTTCATGTGCCACCATACAAAATGGAGGACGCAAATGAGAGCTGCTACCTCTGTGTGGCTCCCGGTATTTACATCATCCACATCACCTTCACGCAGGCTTCTCCCTCGTTATTTGCTTTTCATAGCTTATTGGGCTGAAGAACGTCGTATTTGTGAGAGCCAACCGGATTATGTGAGGTAGGGAGATGATGAAAGCACACTCAAAATCTTCAGATTTTTAATAATTACCAAGAAAAAAATGCGCTCTATGGGCAAAGCAACGAACGACGCGCGTTACGTGACGTTACTTTTCTGTCAATTCAAATTTGTATGAATGCCTCAAAAACGCGCGCGCTTGGCCTCAAGCTCACGGGCGCTTCTGCGGTTGGATTTATGGCGCGAACGCGCCTGTATTGGAGAGGAACAACAACGCCACAGGTTCCAACCAAACACGGACGCTGCTTTTTGCCCGGGCGCATTCTTTAAAATGACTTGAAAATCGGGTTTGGGTTGAACACACGCGAATAGGCGTCGATAAAACTTCCTAGAGCGTCACTTCTGTTTCGCGTCCAAAATTTCCGCTGGGGGAAGCGAACTAGTGTTCAATTGAAAACTCGGAACGAAAAAAGTCGTTACGAATCTAGTGTGCGTCGCTCGATGACGCTCGCATCTCTCACACGCGCTATTTTAGGCAATCGAAGCCATGCCCAGGCGCTAACAACGCCACCAAACACACATACACACACACCCGGGGGAAGGAAACCACCGCGTAGAGTTCGTTAAAACTTTCAACTCGCTTGCCATCCACAGAATAAACCCACAGGAACCTTCCTTTTTTGTAAACGAACGTTCGTAAAATTGCCTTCGTGCAGGTCTCAAAAGCGCAATTCCTTGACGGTGGCAGCAAATCGAAAACCCATAGCCGTGCGTGCGCGTCATACACTTCTCACCCAGGAAAACCGTTGGAAGAAACCACACGCACACACACTGAAACCAGTTCTTCGCAATAAAACGCACACAAGCACAAAGGCGATGCCGGTCGATTGTCGCACTGTTCAAATTTTAACCTGAATTTCCAGAAAATGTACGCTATATTGTGATACCGCAGCTCCCAGCAATTGGAAAAAGGAACCAAAAACTTACTTTTCTTCAACACTTAAACCACCAACTCGAAAGCACACTTTCGAGAAAACACAACCAATGCCAACAACGTTCTTCGCTGTTACTGACAGTTCGAACGCGTTCCAACAACGCCACAGGCCTCGACAAGACCAGAAGTGGTAGCTCACGGTCGGTGAGTGCCGCCTTTGCCAAGCTGGCTGTGTGGCAAACGATCTCTATCGCACACACACACCACTACCATCGAGACGCACCAGGTACTGCGCGTTAACGTAGCCACACACACGCATGGACACGCACACACACACCGCGTCCCTTGTTCTTCATAACCGCCGCATATGAATCGGGATGGTACGACGGTGTACGGTGTTGGCCTGTGTCTCGCTCGCAGCATGGCGTCAGTAGCCATTTGCTTTTGCTAGTCAACCGAAAGAGCGCTTGCCTCTGTGTGCGCGGCACCCCTTGTAGAAGGAAGAGGACCCATTAAAGAGCGGGAAAAAATAACAGCCAGCAAATCGTGGCGATGTGCGCGTGGTCGCTCTTTGAAAAATATTTGAAGGAAAAAATCCATCGCTACCCTGGATTATTCGGTCGAGCCGACCATTCCTGGAAATGCAGACAATTTTTAGGATAAAAATTCAGCCCTACAGGAAGTACCCAAACGTTTGCTGTGCCGTCCTTGATGCGTTCGTCACGAGGAACAAACAAAACTTCGCTTCAACGGCCAAGGCCAGTTTTTAAAGAAAATTCATTTACTAAAATATTCAATAAAACGCTGGGCGATTATTAGTGCGTTGCATTTACAGCTAAAATAATGCCCCAAACACATTATTCTCTTCATTACGAACAAAAAACTGTGCCTCGAATTCCTGCTGCGACAGAAAAATCGTCATAACATCATGATAGACAACGCAACATAAGCCGCCATTGATAACCGATTTCAGGAGGCAAATTCAAAAACTTTACCGACGCTACGTGACGAGTCGTACACAGCCCACTCTCTGCTGCTGCTGCTGCTGCTGCTTGTGGCTGTATTCTCACCCAGTTCCACACAACGCTCGAGAGGACGCGTGGCTGTGTGCGTGACGGTTGAGTGTCTCTACCACAGCAGCGCCTCTTATCGTACCGACGGTGAGTGACGCCGTCTTCCGTACCCCGTGTGTGCTTCAATGAAATAACCTTTTTGCTCAAAGAAGATGGACGAACCGTCCTCGTCGAGCGAAGCCAATATATGGGAAAAATATTTTGGCGCGAAACGAGCTATTTTCACGAATTTTCCACCGTACCCCACGGGGTACTGATGCCAATCGATCGCCCGTGCCAAAGTAGGACGATTGTGGAACAAAGTTCGGGCTTCCGACGCGTCCCGTAGCGAAAAATTAATTTTCAAAATCCCACCCATATTTAATGCACCACCAACATGTTCGGAAGCCATAGGCGCTCTCGCACCACACACAGCCATTTTGGCGTTTGGCAATTTTTTCTGTTCGACCGAAGCGCACGCACGGGTCAGAAATGTGATTCAGGTGGTGAAAAAATTATTTCACTAAACTATTTCACACGCCACCGTACACGGCCCTGCCCGGATCGACCGTAATCGCCCGATTTCGGTGCCGTCGTCACCAGCGCTCGTGCACGATTCCAATATGTCGCCATAGTGGATGCGCCGAACGAACCCACGCCAGCGAAGCGCCTCGGAAATTGGCGATTTTTTCCCCCTAAACCGTCACGGATTTTTGCGGTCAGCGCGAAAAATACTCTTTGAATATTGTCACGATAAGTCGTAGAACGGGAGATTCGACTTACCGGAGGAAGATCCTGGAGAAATCGGCCGCACAAAATGCACTAATTTATGACCACTTTTTTCCTATGGACACACAGAGGAGAACAGACACGGGGCAGAACACTTACTTCGGGACTGAAAAACTGTGTGAGCTGCTATAGAGCACTTCGAACAATCCAAAGGGAAAGCTTTGTCTACCAGCGAGGTGAGTGTACGGTACGATCTCACGCACACACTGACGGCGCGCTGACGGTTGAGTTTTTGACGTGCGGCGTCACCGTTAGTGTGCGTGAGCGCCTCCCGGTACGTCACTTTTGAACCCGCACCGCATAAGCCGGCGTTATTATTTACAATCTAATATGAGAAAGCATATGCACCTTTATGCCTAATATAATTAGCATTTTTCATGCGAAATTGTTACAAAAATTAGGTCAACACAAAAAACTTTCCTGTGCGTGATGCCGTACCAGTATTTTCCATCAAAAGTGTTCGAAAAATTGCCTAAAATTAATGTTTTGCCGCTTTTTTTTGTAGTTTTACGTTAAAATAAGTTTCACCAATGCCGTTCAATTGATTTCCGCTCTTAAATTGCATTACCAAACGCCCTCCGGAACGTGTACTGACATCAACAAGTACGGCCCAAACGGCAAGCGGTTCCACTGGGATGACGCTTTGTTTACGTTTTTGCTGGTATAGGACGCCCTTTGCATCACGTAGGCGAATACTCGCCGTAAAGTATACGGGCAATGTTTTTGCGAATGCATGTGTCTTGTATCAATTTACGGTACACTTCACAACCTGGCGTTGTTTTCCGAAAGAGTCTTCTAAGGCTAAAAATAACTTCAAAACAACTTCATCCCACTCTGTTCGGTTGTTGTCCTCGGTACAATACAAAAGCTTATTATTGCAATTATTACATTAATTATTGTTATGATGTCTAATTAAAATCGATTCTACATCAGAAGCAACAGAGGTCGTCTAAAAATCATAGAAAAAGCCGAAATGTACGTTCCGCAAACATATTTTTACCATTTTTGCCGACGCCCGTTTTTGGCGCCAAAACGCACTGTTATGATTTCTTCAGGCGAACTGTACCGATAGAAACAGCGCGTGTACAGCGCTACTATGCGTTCTTTTACCATTTTACACCGCTAACGTATATTGAACGACCTACAAAAAGGGGTTTGATGCATTCGAGGAATAAATGAACGTTCATTCCATTTAGCCTAACTCGTCTAAAATATGTATCAATGCCTCTACCGCAACGATGGAAAAAATAGCCCTTCCCATACGTAGTCCCGGCGTGTGCAGCGTTGCAACAATCGTTAAGCCAGAGTCATTGATGCACGCTTGACACCCGGCGAAAATCTTCCCTTTCCCGCGCGAGTTTGGTCTTTCCAAAAGAGTCCCGCCGTACAGTTGCCCAACCAAACTAAGCAAGCAAGAACGAAGCCGGCTGTTACTGTATGCCTTTTTTCTGATGGCGTTTCCCGGCCATCTTTCTACCTTCCGCTCTACCATTAGCATCAAAGGCATCATCGTTTAGGACTCGCAGTGCGTCCTTTAGGGGAAGCATCGTTTGCAAGGGGTCCTATGTTCGATCCCATAGTGAGAAGGTCGTTCCCAGTCTTTCTTTCTGCTCTCGGTTTGCTTTCCACAGTAGGCAATGGATATGACGAATTGTACCCGCTGTGTTCGTATGTGTGTTAGTAAAGCGTATTTTTGCCCCATATTGCTGCACCATGATGGCAGAGAAAATAACCGTTACGTATATTGGCCGTGCTTTCCAGTTGACGCTCAAGGGAAAAATTGGCGGTAGTGTACGCGACGTTGTTTAGGGACTATTTTAAAGCGTTTCATCTATATTAACCATTCTTTCGAGGTAAATGATCGAACCTTAGCGCTGATTTTTTGTTTGATTTATTCGATGAGTTACAGAGCTCCACCGTTCCACTGTTTGCGAATTATCGCGATAAAAAATCAACTTTGTAACGGTATGGATCCACATAGACAGGGTAATACGGATGTGTGCCAAATGTATCGTTACTAGTAGAATGATGAACTCGCTCCTGGCGAGATGCGTGATGAGACGAACGCCCGGCCGAGATTTAATCACTGCCCTCACTCAATTCCTCATCCTCGTCGTCCTCTTCCGATTCGGACATTTCCGACTCCGAGTTGGATTTCTTCTTCGATTTCTGTAAACAAAAAACGTTCCAAACAAATTGTATCAAGCACCCACCCGTACGTTATAAGCGTGCGTATTATAATTTACCTTCTTATCCGCCGGTTCGGGTGCTTTAGCTTTTTTCGTGTCCTTCTTCTTGTCTTCTTCACTGGACGAGTCGTCTCCATCGATGAACTCCTTGCTCTTGAAGCCGCTACCCGTCATGGAGGAATCCGACTTCTTGGCGGCCGGCTTCTTTTTACGCTTCTCGCCCTTGCCATTGTCCTCACCACCGTCACTGCCGCCACCACCCGCAGCCTTGTAGGCGGACATCGCTTCCGCGTAATCTTCCTTCGCCTTCGCTGCCTTTGCCTCCCATTCCTTCTTGTCCTTCAGCTCCTTCCACAGTTCGCCACCTTTCTTGCTGATCTCGGTGATCGGAAGGCCCGGATTATCCTTGCGTATCTGGTCGCGGTTCGCGTTCATCCAGATCATAAACGCCGTTGAGGGCCGTTTCGGTGCGCCGGAGTCTTTCGTTTTGGATTTCTTCGCCTTCACTTCCTTCTTTTTGGCTGGCTTTTCCTTTGCCTCCTTTACCTTCTTTTCCTTGTTCTTTTCGCTCTTCTTCGGTTTTTCGTTTTCGGAGCCACTGCCACTGCCCCCGCTTCCATCCTCGTCATCCGAATCGTCCGACGATGATTCCACGTTGCTGTCGAACTCTTCCGCCACATCCGACTCTTGCTGATTCGGGTTGAAGTCTTCGTCGGTGGACTCTTCCGAGTCGCTACCGTCGTCATCCTCGTCGCGTTCCTTCGCTTCCGCCTTGACGCGCGCCAAATACGCGTCCGGTTCGCCCTCGTTGTCCGAATCGGCGAAATCTTCCTTGTAGCTCGCCTTGCCACCAGTATTCTTCACGTTCAGCTTCTTCGAGACGATAAAGTCGAACAGCTTCGCGTACTCTTCCTTCTCGATGCTGCTAAACGTGTGGACCGTACCGGTCTTTAGCTCGATCTCAAAATCAAAACTTCTCGTCGAACCACCGCTGCGGGCAAAGTTGACCGTGGCAATCTCCTCGAATCGTATGTGAACCGGCGGTTTGTGCACGTAGATAAAGCCCCGTTCCAACGGGTACAGGTAACCGGCGGCCGCCTTGAAGGAACACCCGATGGCTGGTGTACCGGAGTGTCCTTTGAAATTTCCCGGACCGGTGAGTTTGCGGTTGATGATGACCTTCATGATTTTGCCCAGCACTTCGTACACCGGTCCGGACAGTTCCTTCGTCAGCTTATCCTCGTACTTCTCCTTCAGCTCCTCCTCCGTGAACGGAAGCTCGATGTTCGTTTCCTCCTCCATCTGGAACAGCGTGACCAGAAAGTGATACCGTGTTTGGCCCTGCTTGATTGGTGGATCCAGGGAAATGACGAAGAATATCTGTCTGCCGTCTTTGTGTGGTAGCAGGAACAGTCGTAACACGGACGAAGTCGGTATCTTGAAGTCGTACGTTTTACCGTGCAACTGGAAGAACGACTGGAACACCTTAATGTCGTAACGACCGCGCGGTGTGAGACAGTGAATTTCGCGGAAGATAGCGATCGCATCGCCCGAAACAGAAATGACGGACGCCTGCTTCATCACGTTGTCATGGAACGCTTCGACCGGGTCGATATCGGCCGACTCGGACGTTGGAATGTGGAAACGCATCTCCATCAGGCTAACCGGGGCGTCATCGTTCCGGTGGAACTCCACGGTCACCTCGTTCTTGCCCACGTTACACTGCGACACGTGATTCAGTGGAATTTCGAAGCTTGTTTTGTTCTCTACGTCAAAGCTAAGTACCGATCCCTTGAACTGAACTGCGCCCCAGTTCCAGCCGCGCATCGACAGCTCCTTTTCCAGCATGTCCTGTTTGTAGTTTTTCTTCACAAACTCCGCTATCTTCGTTTCATCGCCGGTAAAACCCAGAAAACGGTGAAGCGATCCGTTCTTAAGGAACACGCGCAACCCAAAGCTGCCCACGAACCGCTGATAGTTGATGAGATCGATATCGCTAGAGTTGATCTGTTCTACCTTGCCGGTTTTGTCGCTTTTGAACACCATCGCCGTGTCGGTCATCTTCAGCTTGCCCGGGCACTGGAAGGGACACAGAGTTGCTTTAGAAAACGGCCAAAGACATGTGCCGGCACCACCTGCCGGCGAAGGTTGCGGTAGTTGGATGAATCCTTCCGCCTTGAACATCATCCCTTACCATGGCGCCACGAATTTCCGAGCTGATGGACGAATACTCGAGGAAGTCTGCCATTGTTACTGCCGTGCACTAGCAAATGCGCTCACCGAAGCTAGCACGAGCGTTTTTACGTAAATTTGTGAATTTTGGTGTAGTTTTAGGAAAAAATTACAAAGAACGAGAAACAATACGGTCAGTAATTGTTTGGATTGGTTATGTTTGGCGCGGTCGCAATTTTTTGACAATCAGTCAAAAGACCGGAGGTTTGTACAGCTGAGATGTGTTGCTATAAAGTTGCGATGCCATAAAACGGACAAGAAACAGATCCGAATTATTTGAAAAACTTAAACTAAGCCAATAATCAACAAACGCAATTTGGTGATTTGTACAAAAAAGTTGTATTACATATTACCAGTAAAAATATGTTAAAAACATCATATTGTACAACGATAGTAGCGCTACAGCGGGTCAAAAATTAAACACACACACCGCAAAGATTGTTACATGCAAGATGTTCGCCAATGTTTTGATTTCACCGTCGCTTATGTTTTGCAAATTTTCTCCCACAAAAAGTGGCTATTTTTCACCTACTCTAGTTAAGTTTGTGGTGTGTAAATGATCTCCTAGCACGTTAGCAGCTCTCACGACACGATGAGCCACGGCGACCGTCCAGTGCAGTGTCGAGCTTCCCGTAAATTGCACCCCAAATGGAGCCTCGCCGAAAAATATCACGTGCAATGAAACGGATCGTACGTTGGTCTTGCGCTTCCGGGCTTGGCAACGGCAAGCTGCGGTTTAGGTGCTGTTTCGCGGTGACCGCGCTGGCCCTGTTAGCTCTGTCGTACATAATTCTGCACCTACTAATAACGGTATGTTTGTTTGAGGGTGGATGATGATATTAAAAAAAAACATAATAACCTGATTCGAACCTTCCTCCACAGCATACGTCCAAAAAAGCTTGCCAAAATTGCTACGAAGTGATAGATGTAGTGTACACCTGGGTGAACGGAAGCGATCCGCTGTTTCTGGATGAGCTTGCTCGGTTTTCACCGACCCGGGATAAGGCTCGGTACGACGATAAGAACGAGCTGCGATATTCGCTACGCTCGTTGGAGAAGTACGCCCCGTGGGTACGCAATGTGTACATCGTGACGAACGGGCAGGTTCCGTGCTGGTTAAACTTGGAGAATCCTCGTGTTCAAATCGTTCCGCATGCTGATATTGCGGACGACGATACGGCACTGCCCACGTTCTCCAGTGCCAGCATCGAAACGTTCATACACCGCATACCGGGCTTATCGCGCCGCTTCCTCTACCTAAACGATGACATCTTCCTCGGTGCGCCCCTTTTTCCGGACGATTTGCAAACGCTCGCGGAAGGTGTGAAAGTGTTTACGGCCTGGATAGTGCCGGACTGTGCTCCCGACTGCCCGTGGATGTTTGTGGGCGACGGTTCGTGCGATCGGGATTGCTACGTAGAGGAGTGCCAGTACGATGGTGGCGATTGCGACCATCCCGACTACGGTGCGGAACGTCAGCGATCGCACCAGCTGCACGATTACGAAGACGTTTCCGCACTCGACGATGCCGGAGCGATGGTGGAACCGGTGGAGGAGGAGGGCGAAGCGATGTTTATCGATGTACCGAAAATGTTTCCCCGCCTATCGCCAGGCGGTAACGTAGGTGGTAAAGTGCGAGCGTCGGAGAACATTCGTGACATTTACGAGATTTTCCGGATGAAGGGCAACAATGGTAGTTCTTCCACGCGACAGCTCGTTGAGCGGTTCAACAATGAGCGGATGAAAATAAACAAACAACAAGCACGCCATCGTACGCCGGCTCGTTCTCGGGTGCGAAATGCGGGCGGCCATGGACATTCTACCAACCGGACGGACGAAGCACTGTTGCCCTCGATGGGGATGGATCCGGCGGCAAACTCGCAGGATGTTTTCGCCAACTCGTTGATACACACGAACCGGGTGTTGAATAGGGCGTACGGCTTCCACAACCGCAAGGTGCTTGCCCACGTGGGTTTCCTGCTGGACCGGCAGATCATCGAGCGAATGCTGGATCACTTTCGGCAGGAGTTTCTCGTCACCAAGCGGCACCGGTTTCGGGCGAAGGATGACATGCAGTACGCGTTTAGCTACTACCACTTTCTGATGAGCGAATCGCGCAATAAAACGGTGGCCGAAATTTTTGACGACTTTGACACCGACTCGTCCGGGTAGGTCAAGATCAAGAAGCCAAGGAAATCGGCTTGTGTGCAATTTAAAATGTATTTTTCTTTCTCTTTTGCAGCACATGGTCGGATCGGGAGATTCGTACGCTTCTAGCAAAGGTGTACCATCTGCCGCTGGACTGGTCGGCCGTGCGCTACTTCGAGGAGGTCGTCACGAACTGCTCGCTGCAGCAGAACAATTTTCTTCCACTCGAGCACCAGCAAGAACAGCGGCAGATTTATCCTACGCTCGTGTACGAGCGCTACGAAGACTCCACCATTGTAAGTGCAGCAGCAGGAATAGGACAAGGTTTCGAGTTAACCACCAACCACCAATAACGCGTTCTCGATTTTGCAGCCTACCGTGACGAAGGCACTTGTGACGGGGTGCACCGAGCTGGACGATATGATGCGTGCCAACTTCGGTAAGGTGCCACGCTACCGTTACCACGTGAGCGCCAAAACCGGGCTGTACAGTAACTTTAAGATGCTCACGTCCAACATCACGCAGGTCGTCGATGCGCTCGATGAGCTGCGCAAAACACCAAAAAAGTTTAATTGCATCAATGACAACCTGAACGATGCGCACCCGGAGGAAAACCAGCTGATAGCGGCCCTGCTGGAGGACTTCTATCTGAGTCTGTTTCCGGCCCGGAGCAGCTACGAGCTGGAAAGCATATACCGGAACCGATTTCAACGCTACGACGACTATCGGTCGTGGTTGTGGAGGAAAACATTGTTCCGGAATGCGGTCTATCTGGTGTGTGGCGTCGTATTTCTCGTCTGCGTCCGTTTGCTCTGCTGCCGGCACAAGGGTAAGTTTGCCCGCACGCTGCTACTGCTGAGTGCGACCCGGTCAGCGGACTTCTA
>JXXB01029702.1:0-13170 GCA_000956275.1 Anopheles koliensis | reverse complement strand
ATCAATATAAAACTTTTGTAATAATTTCACTAATTGTAAGAATACATACATAGAAGACCATAGAAGAAGTTTGGCATTTCTTTGTTCGTTTTATACTTGTGGTGTCACATATGAAAACCAAATTCACGAAACTCTCAGCACCATCCAATGCTCCATCCAGTTGAAAGACTCTTGCACACGTTCCTGTCATTTCTTTGGTTTTTGGAAAGTGCAAAGTAGCACGAAACTTGCGAAGTGCATACTGCTATTCCAACTATGGTATACCCTTGCTTTTCATACAATATGCATCGACTTTGGTGACTGCTGCAATGAGTGTGCCGGAGCGAGCACTTCCTCTCGTCACCCACAAACACTGACAATTGTGAATCCCTGTTGTTCTACAATCTACTTGACTGAAGGAATGGATATTTCCTAATCCACGCAAACACGTGCATCCATCCCATTCGTCACAACGGAGATTTCGCTCTCGGACTCCGACCGTTACTCTAGACTTCTTCAACTCAAGCAGACCAACTGTAGTGCTTTACTCTTGCAAGTGCTCTCCGAAATACTCATCAGTAGGAAGTTACGTGACCGGTGAGCACGGACAAATCTACAGCACGTACCATCACCACGCTGGATTTATTCTACCAATCGACCCATCCTTTACCGCAAGGTGAGCAAACATTGGACTGTTTGTGTATTATTTGTTCATAAATGTTTATTCTAATTAGCATCACGATAATTATCTGTCGAGTGCGAGGGAGCCGCAGCGAGCAGTTTGTTCTGGAAAATATTTGCTTCAATCTGTAGCATTTACATTCCAAAATTTTCGGCGAAATTGCGATTTTTTTTTCATTGATATTTTGGAATGTATTCATTTGCAGTATGATAATTAGACACAACCAGAGCATTTAGAATGAGGTGTATTATCATTCTGCCTTGGAAAGAAAAGTAAAAGCTTTAATAACATGAAATTTTAAGTACGATACTAAAATGAATTAGACATTCACCCTTTAATACAAGATTGTACGTCTAGTTGTACGTCTAGTTCTAATTCATTGGCTATTCAAAGCATCAGCTCATGCTCATCAAGGGTCAAAATAATTACTTCCTCGCTGTCAGGGTTAATCTCCTTCAAAGCTCAACCTTGTTTGGATCGCATGAAGCTATAATTAATTAGCTCTGGCATCGTTAAAAAGTTGCAATCCGCTCTCTACCCTCTACACTAAGAGTGGATCTCTTCTTCCAAAAGAATTACGTGCCGTTCGGTGTACGAAAGCATGTGTTTCAACCGTGGTAATACGAATAAGCGAAAGGGATTATCCGTGGTCTCAAGTTTTCTCACCATTAGTTTTTATATTTCGTCTCAGGAATGTATGCTTCGCCGTCTTCGGTTCTAGTAAAATGATTTTATCCATCGGAGTACAATTTTTGTAAGTAAAATGCATGGGAACATTCTATTGCATAGCAAGACAAAAAGAGATAACCATGCTTACGATGGCATGCTTGTTTGGGTATGATCTATTGGTTGATAAGTAACACATCTTAAAATCTGTGTGCGGTATCTAAAAAAATCAGTTGGTTTGCTTACATTAAAACAAGAAATATAATAGCAATATTCAGAAATATTACGATGCTAAAACCTAACTCATAGAACTTCTGCGAGTAGAGCTTTACAGTATTTTTATGGCTACACGGAGTGCAACATGATGTATTTCTATTCAAGTAAAATACTTTTCTTATATATCTCGAAAGTACTTCAACAGCTACAATGGATGTAGCTTAAAACGCTATATTCTTCTTTTCATTCCGAATTGAAATAACAATCCGAAAGGTACATATTTTTCGTATCACTTGGTCTTACGGTTCCTAGAACTTGCTGTCCGAAACGACCAATATAAAATGTCGTTCCCAATCTCGGCATCCATATGTTACACCTGTCACCATCAGGGAAACATATTATCCAGCTGCTCAATCCAGCACTTTATAACCCATTTCTCAGGACAGAAAATCTTCCAGAGCAAAAAAGCATCATAAAATGATTCGACGTTTATCGATGGCCGGAAATGCAGGAAAGAAATGGTAGCATTCTGCCAGCAGCGAGGCACATAAAACGCTAGCACAAACACAATTTCAGTTCGCGGAAGAAATGGAATGGAAGTGAAATTCATCATCTGCTGTCATAATTGCGTACGGAAGCCGAAGTGTTCCCACAGACGGGCCGAATAAATGGAGCATCCGTTCTTCGCACAGGTGCTAAGTGCGGGAAACTATGCCGGAAAGCGAAACTCGCCTAACGACTCGAGCACAAAACGCAACGGAAGAAAAGTGCGGAAAATGTTCTCCTTCTCCTTCCGCTGGATGACGTTCTGTGAACAATTTTCTTCACCATGTTTTGCTTTACTTTTTTATAGCCCACCGAAGACAAGACGCCTTCGGAAAAGGCGATTGTGAAAGAAACATAAACCAGCATGTGAACGACATGAACAGATTTAATACTAATATTTTGAACGTCCTTTTCGAACGGACGCTAAAATCATGGTATATCCTACATTTATTGGTGAAGTTTTGTTGTGCTGATTTAAAGAGGTAGAATAAAAAAAAAATAGCACAAAATACTGATACTCCGGCACTTTAAAATTCTTTGTTTCGTAACATGTTTGATAAACTATACTTGCCTTAATTGATTCAATCAGTTATGTATTATTTGAGTCCATCATAATACAGACACTTGTCACGTAAAGTTTATCCCGGTTCAATTAACTTACCTATCAATTAACGTTTATCACTGTCTGTCCGAACCTTCAGCTTTAATACCTTTTCATTTCATTACAGCTTAGTCATTAAACCGATCGACAAGGCATGTCAATGAGCAAGTCATTGTAAAGATCAAGGGATTTGTTATCCTTGCCTAGCTCCCAAAATACCACTACATACCACCACACGTACAATCTATTCGAGATTGCGGAACCGGTGCATATTTCCTACAAGCACAGCACAATACGGGATGATACATTCCTCTGAAGATGAAAAAAATCTTAACTCGAAAATATCAAACTCATCGTCCATCGTTTTAGGTTGGACATGCAGTACGAGATTGTGGCAGTGGCTGATGAGCACCGGACCTGAGCGTGTCAGAAATCGTATTCGTCACAATACGTGTCAAGCTAATGTGCCTGCGTGCCTGGCGTGCGGTCGACCTGGCTGGCAAGAACACGGTGGATAGTATCACAAGTATTGTGGTAGGAGGTGAAACTATCGATTTTCCCATCACAACTCCTACCGGCAATCATTTATCAGCATCGCACGACTCAAGGTTCTCAGTAAAAAAAAAAGTGATTCCTGATGTTCCGCTGCGAGGTGATCCAAGAAGGACGTTGACAAAAGTGAGCACAGCAAAGAAAATGAGGCTGCGTGAAAACGTCCATCTCATTCAACGTGATTCGTCAATCATTTTCGACAATGGAAGGCACAAAAAAATTCTAGCTCGCTCGAGCAAGACCGACGCTTAAAACGATAAGAACGATATGCCCATCGATGTGTCGTGCCGAAGGAAAGTTGATGGATTGGTAAAATATCGAAGTAATTGACGACAAAATTTATGATTAATTAAGCGATAAATGAGACCCATTTGAGGATATCTTTACAGGCAGCGGTGAAGAAAATACTTACACTTACCGTACACACAGTTAAGGTTTTTATACTAGGGGATCAAAAATATTCCTAACTGATTATCGAATATTTATAAGTTTGTAATCATTTTACGAACTTATAATCAAATTTTGGAAAGTAGCATTTTCATTGAGTTTTTCATTGAGTTTCAATTTCCGTCCTTAAATAAATGATTAGCCTGAGAGATCAACAAATAAAATGACTAAGTTAGTTAAATATATGAACTAATGCATGCATAAACTATGTTTGTTTGTTATTCCATTACATTATTCGTTAATTACGGGAATATGACCGAAAAAAATTGTGAGTTATTAATTGTCTTAATAAACGACACAAATGTAATTAAATAAAATATACAAATGGTGAAGTGTGAAATAAATACACCCAAGTTTATTTGCAAACTATCAAGCTGATAATGTTTGGCACACTTAAAAAAAAAATGCACAGAGCTTATCATAAACGTTTCTTGCCATTATTCATCCGTAGGATTGTTTCCTTTTCATTACGTTTCATATTAACATCTCGGTGCAATAAAAACTCTAGAAGTAGCAACGAATATGATACGGCGCTATTATCAACGCGCACACAATTGTGAAGAAAACCGTCCGGTTTATGCATGACCCTAGAGACATGTTGAAATCAGATTGCTTGGCAAACGATGAAATGAAAGAATAACCATGCGCCAAATTTACCAACCGCTCGCTAATGTGCTTCCTCAGGCAGTATGAGCTACACAAAACACAGTTCTTTATTAAATACAAACAAACTAAGACAAAGGGCTACTTAGTGCTACACCGTTTGTTGGATAAAAGAATCCCAACGGTACCTCCAGTACCAGATGAGAAGAAGAAAGGCGAATTTGCCAATGATATCTTGAATGCGAATGTTTATTGAGTCTGAGACTGTTTTCGCTCGTCTGGATTAAGTTACACAATCATAAATCAACAAGAAATACACTGCATTTCCAACGACTACCTAGATACAGACCTCATGCGAATAGATGGATTTAGATTCTGCTGCTGGCGGAGTAATAAAACACCACCATTGACGCGAATATTGACAAATTGATTACTTTGCAGATTAATGCGTCTGCAGAGGAATCTCACTTGTTAGCTTATAAATCTCCATTGTTAAAAATATTACCTGTTAATATGTTGCCCGTACATGACGCGATTGTGAATAGGAAAGTATTCTCTCCCATTTAACATTGTGTTACAAACAAAACACACATTTTCTGCAAACGCAGTGACAAACACCGCACTTATTGCTGTTCGCACACATAGTATGCTTCGAGCAGAGAGAGA
Organism: Anopheles koliensis; assembly: GCA_000956275.1. Lineage (NCBI taxonomy): Eukaryota > Metazoa > Arthropoda > Insecta > Diptera > Culicidae > Anopheles > Anopheles koliensis. The sequence goes on along the minus strand of JXXB01029702.1, from coordinate 8,212 downwards.
GAGGATAATTGAAACAATGAAACAGATGTAGGAACAATTATTCGATGTGAGATAAGAACGGGCACACAACGAGCATTGCTAACAGTTCCATCGTTCGGTTTAGCGCTACACATATAAAATTCTCCCCTCACCAGAGTCTATGAAGACCTGGCATCGGGAAGAACGCTGGAGTCCTCCGATAGAGTGGATCATATTCTTCACACAGATTGCTTCACATTCTCCTGCATAATGCATTCGTAATGTGATAATGAATTTTAATTATGACCCTAGATTGGTACATTTGAATCAGGACAGCGTTAGCCAACATTTGGTGCTACATGCATATGACTGCGAGATGGACGCATTAGAAATGCATAGGATCCAACAGATGATGTTGGAAATGAATAACGTTTATTTTGAATTGGAACATAAAACGTCGTAAGTTTTGGCAAATGTTAAACATTTCGGAAATGTTACAACTAAGTAAAGATAGATAGCACACTAGTATTTTGAATTTAATTACCATCTTATCATCTTACTGTGGTTATTACAGAAGAAAGGAAGGAAAGCATAAAAAATATGTCATTAAACTGAAGAACCCAAATTTGAGCAAAACGTTCCTCTTCCATTTTATTCCTTTAGCTGACGCATATTTCAACTGCGTCATGCTGCTGGCGTCGACAGTGTTTTCCTATCGCAAACAATACCATGCACGACCTGCACGGCACACGATAGAACCGAACAAAAAACACCTGTAGGAAAATTAGGTCAGCCATCCACTTTGTTTGCAGTTCAATTTTGTCCATAGACCCGAGGCGAGTGAAAGACGGATTTCAACTGTTGGACGATCAAAACGGTACAATCAGTCTGAAGCTTCAACAATCAAACCAAATATGTTTTAAAAATGGTTATCACATAAAGCAGCACTAAAGAGGCGTCAATAATTAAGAGACCATATCGTCAGAAGTCATAAAGTAAGTCATACCAAAACTCTTGCTCTCTGATGGAATGAACCCAAAAAGCAAACAGTTCAAAATCATATTATGCTACCATACTTATTCATACAGCATAGGTGAATGAAATTATAATTGCTTTATTCACCAATGGTTCACATTAATCACATATAGCTCGCCAAGGCTTTATTTACGGAATAATCACGCTGAGGACGACTAAAGCGTAATTGTGATCGAAAAAAAATCCCTAGCATTGTTCAGAAATTACGTTCAATCGAATAAACAGCCTAGAATGTCCTTCAACTACTCGATTTTATGGAAAACGCCAGCACAAGTAGTTTCAACGTACGAACAAACAGCTCCAATGCAATGGAGCTTCTAGAAAATTTGATTCCATTCGATGAACCGTATCGGTCGTTACAGGTCAATACACTTTTGAATGCTCCATAATGTATGGAATAATTGACTTTGGTGCACGACCGAACACTATTATGTAGTTAGGCCTTGAAAGCTCGGATTTAATAAGCGATTTTTACGCAAGAATCGCTTTTCAAGATTATTCGATCACCGCGGAACCGTATATCCTCTTTTGTGATTGTGCCAGTTAAAATATTTTCAATAAACCAATGCTGAGTCACATGACAATTTTGGATTTTTAACCTGAACAACGTTTATAGTTAGTCTGTATGTAGATTGACTAATAGAGTTTATTTTATTTATTTAATTAAAGAAGAAACGGCCTGGCCGTAATGCTTAATTTATAGAGTTTAAAAATTTCTAAAACTAGTCTAAAGTTAAATCTTAAAGACCAGAAAATTTGAAAAAACTTAATGTTATCAATTGTAATAAATAGTTAAACCTAAGATGATAATAGTTTCTCCAATTTCCATCACAACATTTTTGTAACATATTATTTCAATTTTGGTTTTTTTTTAATGAAAACATTTTATAAAAAAAAGTTTCAAATTTTATTGTACATTTCAATCACAGCTGTTCAGATAAGTTGCCAGAAAACTTGTCTAAAATATGAAAAAAACGTTTTATTTAAAAATGTTGCTAAAGTTTTAACCAAACTGAGAGTAACATAAAACGAAGTAGTCATTGAATGAAAATAAATGTAGCCGTGTAATATAAATGGTTGGCAGAGAATCTACTTTGAGCTCCAAGACTGGTTTTTCAAGGCTTTTTATTTATATTTACGATGGTATCGATCCTCACCACTCTCACCGTCATATTTTTATGCTTGATTAGCTTGTCGACATCGTTTCCGCAAAGTATTCGCATTACTTTATTTCACTAAGGAACTTGAGTTGTCCCCACAGTCAAGCATTCTCGGAATGCCTTCAAAGCTACCACAAAACCACCGGAACCATAAACCGATTTTGACTCCAGCTCCAACTCGATTGTTCCCGATGGAACGAAGGTTGTTATATTTCCATCGGTTTGTCATTCTCTGCTCTCGCTCTGTTCTTCCCAACAACAAGCAACACGGTATTCTTTACCAACGAACTGTGCTGCTAACAATGTGATTGCAAAGATTTTTGCACACAGATAGTGGCAAAACCTACTCGTCTTCAGCAACTTCCAGTCTCCCAGCACGCGGTACCAGTTTCGCGCCATGGACAAACATTCCGTAAAAGATATCTTTTCCTTAAAGCCATAGGAGACACAAGCCCATGGGTTCCGGCATTCGCTCTACAATACGTATTCCTTGATGGCAAAAACTTTTTCCATCCATTCCAGTTCCACTTCGTCCGTACAGTTCACCCTCGCTCTCTAGTGCTGAAAAACAGACACCGCCGGAAAAGTCGTGAGCTCAAACCACTAATCCGAGCGAACCAAAGCACCTTTCCCGGTTTTGGCTGCTTTCCCTGCTCCGGAAACTCGGAGAGCAAAAACCAACGGAAAAGATTCAAAACTTATTTACAGTAAATTGCAACTTGTCGGAAGCGCTGTGACACTCTGATTAAAAGTAAATTCTATTCTTTGTTCTAGAGCGCCCCGGCGTAACCTCCGGCAATTGTTTGCCCGTCTACGGCCAGCACTGCTTGCTTGTTACCTCGTTGCCAGCGACGATCCCAGGCAAGGATAATTTTGCCGCGGATCGCGTTATTGACAACAGGGGGAGAAAAAAAAACTTACCGATAGCAACTTTTTCTTTCCATCAAGATAAATGAATCGGACTGATACCGAACCATGGCGGTAGGTGGATATTTAACGGCAACAAACAACAAGTAGACAATAACAACTGACGGGGATGGTATTAATCTGGGCGACGTTTGCAACGACTTTATTCGCACAATTGCCAGGGGAAAGTTTAACATTTACAATCGAATGGGCAAAGCAAAACAGAGAATGAAATTGAAAGCCATTATATATACAACTTTTCAAATACGTTGCTCACCGTGTCCATTTATTTGTGCGGCTTAACATTCATAATGCAAATCAATCATTACGATAAATTAACCCATTAAAAATGTATCATACCCCATATTCAATTCCGATAGTAACATTTTTTAAAGCAAATCAAGTGGCATTTGGGCGTGAAACAAATCAAAACAAGTACGAAAAACGGAGTATCATGATGAAAAATACGAAATTCCATACAATTTCTCCAACTGAATTCCTGATTTTAAAACAGTTTAGTTTCGTATAAAAAAAATGTCTAATAAGAATGTTTTAGAATTTCCTGTAAATAAGAAAAAAAATGTCCTGTAAATTAAATCAACAAACTAGAATGAAATACGAAAAAACAAAAAAAATTACAAAGACTAAAATTCATAATCGAATTTTCATCAGTTCTTTAATTCGACAAGACATTCATTCTTTAATTAAATTAAATTAGTTCAATAAAATCGTTAAATGCAATTCATCTACCTTTAGCTTCACTTAGCTCTCAGCTGTTTACTGTAACTCTGTTTACTTAAGCTGTTTACTAAGCTTTACTTAACCCTACTACCATCGATTTAAACACACTCAATCATAATCCTATTTAGAAAAGCAATCCGAAAGTAGTATTTTTTAAATAAATTATGTAGTTCCAGTGAAACCCTATACTTCCTTCCTCATCACTGCCTTGTAAAAGGGATTTACAAAATATACGTGCAAAATGACTACGCTTTTCGACGTACTAGCTTTACGCACACATTCAACAAACATTTTTATTCATTCGGCCTTCAAACGGTAGCACCGTAATCTTGGAATATTCATGATTTTTCTGTGTTTTGTGTTCCACGCGCGTTCAGTTTTTCGGCATGTACGTCTCAAAAGAATACCAAAAATCAATCCCAATCCCTTTTTGCGTTTTCAAAAAGTTATGGCGGACGAATAACTTTCTACCTTCATCCAATTGGAATAAGTAAAAGCAACTTTCTCTAACCCGCTGGTACTTTGTTGTATTCCAACTTTATTTTCGGCGTCGTTCTCGCATTGGGCGGCAAATCGGAGGGTAAATGCAAATTAGATCCATTCCGCATCGAGCCTCAAACGCAATCTGACTCAAAGGGATCCGGAACCTCGATTTAACCGGAGTACGCTAAACTGCCCCCTTGTTAAATGGCTTGTTCCGGTCGTCATTATTTTTCCTCCTTTTGCTTCCACGTGTCCTAGCACCAGCACGATATCCAGCCATAGGCGATGTCGGACATACCCTTTACCATACCGATTCAGATTAGTCTCAGGCGCCAGGAAGATGGCTGTAATAGCTAACACGCTCACCCTACCTCTCGTTATATGTGTGTATGAGTAGTTACATGCTACGGTCACGCCTAAGGTAATTGAGGCTTCCTAACCAACTTCGATAAAAGCATCGGAAGGTAGCATCCTTCAGTACATTAAGTACGTGAGTGCGTGCAAAAGAGACATTCAAAAAGGAGTTATAACATTATTTTGCTTATAAACCGTTCGAACGGAAAGTGTTATGATACGGAAACATTCGATACAAATGAACCAATTTCGAAGCTTTATTTGTTGGTACTTTTTTAAAGCTGGACTTCATTTGAATTTTTATTACAACATTTGATAAACAAGGCGAAAATAAAAAGTGTCTAACATTTTTGACTCGTTTAAAATATTGAGAATATATCAAAGTACCTGTTATGTACGCAAATCCGCATTGGAAGTAGATATTTTCCATTATTACAGTAATTTTGAGTATTTTTCACTAGACATGAGCTCATCATCTGAGATTTCTAGCTTAGATAAAATAAACCTTTGTTCATATCAGTACTACGGTCAATGTTTTCCTGTTTGTGTGTCATACAAATAATCAAAAAAACACAAATAATGATCCCTATCTTCTAAACCAGAACAAAAAAAAAACAGACGAACACTGTAGCCCACCATGAAGGAGTGGCCCATACCAATCTCGGCGCAAAACATCATCCACCACCACTACCACCACCAAGAATAGGTCGTTTTATGAGCGCTAATGTTTACTGCGGACAATTTGCACCGGTCGGGAAATTCAATTTCAGCCCACTTTTAATGTGTTTCTGTGTACCAAGCACAAACACTGTCAACGTATTATGGCACGAGGACAAAGAAATTACAAATGGATGAACATCCCGCGGGTCAACGAAAAGAGCGTTGTTTTTTTGCATTTCATGTGAAAGCAACCAAACGAAGGAGAGTGCAAAGGCCGTTGCAAATATTCATGTTCGGTACTAACTGCGTTGTATGAGTGAATCATTTTCGTGAAACAGCAGTTACTAATTTAATAAACTAAACTCGGACTTGGGAATAGACATAGTAGACCGAAAGGAATTAACTAGCTCGTTAATTTGCGATACTGCCTGCACGGCTTGTCCGACTCGGTACTTGATACCGCATTGCTCTGTCCTTGGTGGCACAAGTAGACTAAATTCAAATTCATTATTATGCTCAGTCCAACATGCATCTCACGTTCACACTATTGGATTATTTGTTCATCCACCGCCACCACCGCGTTCGAGAGCTATTCGCCGAGTTTGTTTCACTGCCGAAGTCATTAATCAAGACCGGGCGTGTGTAAATGTGTGTATTGTGAGCCACGCCAACCACTTATCACTTCCTCCGCACAGCAATGCAATGTGCTGTCTTTGCACGTGGCACGTAGCCGTTCGTCCGTGATGGTATTACACATCATCCACGTTCGTTCATTCTCCACATACAAATGAAACACCATGCGCCTCCATTAGCCAAGAATTACCAGGCGTCTCCATCATGAGCAAATTTGATTATCCTACCGAACATGAAACTTTTCTCCGCAAAAAAATGAAACAAGAAACAAGTCTCTGAAGCGGGATTCTATTGCCCATACTACTTCTCCACAGCCCAGCACCTCCGCTACAACCAATTAATGGTCCTCGGTTTACGAAAATTAGTTTATCTTGAAAATCAAGAAAATAACAATAATTTGCTGGACTTGCTGGCCCTACCCCATCCGTAATCGTCCCGGTGTGTTGTCACGGGATAAGCAACCCTTTGCCGTACCGTCACAGCCCACTAAATGTTGGTATGCCTGAGGCTAATGCCCGCGGGCTTTCGCCGGCTAATGCCTACCTCGCACTGTTTCTATAAATATTCCAAATTTTTGCTACCTTACCCAATCGCACCAACGCAAATGGGCTCGTTTCCATAATTAAAAGCTTCGTCGGCAGCAAAATTTCTGCTCGCACTACCGAGCTCGCGGTGGCAGATGGTATTTTACCCAGGTCATCCGTTGGTCCGTCGAGCGCAAGGGATGAAGGGGGTAAGCCAAAAACCTGCGGTTCCTGCGAGATAATTAATCAACTTTAGTAGTAATTACGTAAAGCCTCCCGAGCGCAGCTGTACGTTATCTGAATCCTTCGCAAAATCGGCTCCACACCATGGAGATCAGTTTCTTGCATACCCTCGGAGGATACGCAGAGTAAAATAGATTATTAAATATGAATTTGACCTACCGTGCCGGTACTTGCGTTCGATTTTGCGCTTCAAATAATTATCTTTCAAAACGCTGGCAGCATTTACAAAGTTCACGGTGTGCACATTGTGCTGCGCAACATTAAGGAAATATCTTGCCGCACTGAATCATATCAGCCGACGCGGATGTCTGCACCTCAATAATAATAACATAAGCCGTTTTGCATGAATGCTCATAAATGGGAACTCTGATGCAAATTAATATAGAGCGGGAAAACGAAAGATGTAGAGGATTATTTTACGAATATTAATAGATAGCGAAACAACCGTACCTTTCTTTTGTACCTTTCGTAACATACTCTTCATTTACGTCGTACCATTCTCCTTCCTTACTACACAATTTGAAAATATACAATATCAGAACTTCCCAAAACATCGCTGAGTTTTTGGTTATCCATGTTGTTTGATGTTAATTTATGATGTTAGTTTTAGATGGTAGCTTCGTGAGCTTTGGCAACATTTTAGAACTTAGAAAACCCAATAAAAAATTATACGTTTCATGTTTGCTGATAGTGTAATTGCAGTTTGTCCGACAATAAAATCACAGTATTTCAGATTAGGAATATGACAAACCAAACAAGCTTGACCTGTGGATAGACCTGTTTGCACAATGGGTATGTGTAACGTATCTTTGATTTATATGTCAAATAAATTTTAAAAGAAATGCATCATACACACATGTTTTGCGGGTTGAAGAAATCACACAATCCAAAACCAACGGTTTTATTCGACTGAAATGAACGTTTGGCTTTACGTTCCATTTCGTCCTCTTTCAACTTATCGCGCCGTATCTGCGCCATAAGGCAAACGGAAGTGATACGATAAACTTTAAGTCCTATTTATCATCCGGGAATTACATTCTTTTCGCAATATATCTTCTGGATAGTGACCAGCCTCCATGTAAATTCCCACACACACACAGTATCATTCCAGCTGTCGCAGTGTTGCACCGGACGACCATACCCAAACGCAACCACTGCAAGGCCCGCTCAGCCTAGTGTTACAGTTTTGTTTACGACTCGCAACCCACGATGTCCAACACGATCCCACAGGGGCACTCCAACGTTACCGCTAGATTGTGGGTGACTGCAAATTTTAACGACCAAAACCAAACAGGGTAAATGGGGTTTTACACCAGCGCTGGCCAATGTGTATGGCTTGTGTGAAATATTTTCACAATTCTTCGCGCGCAGCCCCTTTGCGTCTAAAACGACCAACTATTGAAAGGATATTTAGGGTCGTGGATGAAATTTTAAATAAATTTACGGACATTTTTTTTTTTTAATTACGATACAGGAAATAATGATATGTGGAAAAATTGGCCCTCATTTATGCGC
>JXXB01029693.1:0-15121 GCA_000956275.1 Anopheles koliensis | reverse complement strand
TCTCTCTCTCTCTCACACACACACACACAGAACATACACAAATGCTCTCTTTTTGTCTCTTCATTACTAGACTGTCAAAAGTAAATACACCAATAGGAAGAAGCGAATGGAAAATTGTATAACATGTACTTTTGTGTTTGCGGAAGGTTTACTAAAAAGCAAACAAAAGGACACGAAAAGCACACATGCACACGCATACACGCATAGTAGCTCCCAGCAGGCAAACGTAGCCTGCGTCTTTTATCTCCTGCGCAATCGTTGTGATAAAATTTATTGGTTTTGTTCAGTTTCTCTCTTTTTTTGAATAAAAGCTATTAACCAGGGCAGGGTTCGCACGCCTTTTTTTCTTGTATAAACAACATCGTGGGTCATTAGGAATACTCATTACTTAATACTCATTCGCACGCGCGCGTGTGTGTGCGATAAGTAGCAGCGCATCAACCGTACTCGTTCTCGTGTTAGTGTGTAAGTGTGTAATTGAGCATAATACTCTGGTGTGGGGGGATTGCGTTCCATATTCCAGGATTATCATCTAAATATTAATATAAACGCTTAATGTGTTGATAGAATTTGCTGAATCGATCGAGCGCTAGGTGAAGGAAATGGAGGGAGGGAAATAAAGCAAAGCTTACGTATAGGAATAACACAAACACACACAGCCACAGACAGTACTTGGTAATACAACTTCAAATAAAGAATGGGAAAACAACACAAGATACAGAAGAGAGAGAAAGAGCAAGAGAAAGAGAATGAAAAAAGAGAGATTAGGAGAGATGAACAAAAAGAAGTGGGTAAGCAAAGAAGTGAAAGGATGAAGTGAAGGAACCAGACTATGACTAACCGTTCTATTGCAATTGAAAACCGACCTGTAAACAATTATGTGGTGATATAAACGTAATTATAAATGGATATATATTAGATATACACATGTGAGCAAGCGGATTAGAGAGACAGGGCGAAGGAGGGAGAGGTAAAGAGGAGCAAATGAAAGGGGAAAGAGGAGGGAGCGATTTCGGAGGGAGAGGGAGGCTATAGATGTTTTTCGTTTTTTTTTAGTATTTTTTAAGCCAATCGGTATCCTGACGGCAACCAAATACACAGACACTTAAAACACTATCACACATCCACAAAAACGTATTGACCGTCTAGCCTATGATGCATGAGTGCAGTATGATGCCATTAACTCATACAGAAATACAATACAACACGTTCGTAGATAGTGTGAAAAAACACTATTCGAAGCAGTAAGATGAGGAGAAAACAAACTGTCGTTAATCGTTAGCTAATAGCAGACAGAAACAGAAACACACAGACATAGCCACACGAAATACACGATGCTAACGAAGATTAAAAATTAAGTAAAATATGCCGCTGCATCGCTTGTGTTGTGGATGTTGTGTCTTAGTCCTTTTAAAATCATCACGCGGTCCACGAAACTACGACCCGTGCAGAAAACATGCTAAAAGAAAAGGATATTTTAAATTAAAAAAAACGAAACGTTTGTGCCATTGCTTTGAGTGGAAAGGGAAGAGAGCGAGAGTGTGTGTGTATGTGTAGAAGAATAAGCTACACATCACATGGAAAACACAAGGAAATATGCGCATAATGGAAAAGAACAAAATAGAGTTGACGGAAACGAAATATGTAGTGGGAATTGGAAAACAGAAGAACAGCAAACAAGAAACAAAAAAGAGAGAGTAAATCAGTATAAAAATACAACACTCAAATCCGATAACTAAAACGCTCACACGACAAACACAACACTTATGAGTCGTAGTGTACCGCAGCTAAAATATTACTAAGGTAAGCGCGCCATTTGATGCGAACGTGATCGACTGTTTAGATAAGTTAAATGTAAAAACACACATACATGTACACTAGGACACTCACACAACCATACACAGACATGCATACTCGTACAGAAAACAAAAGAAATATGGGTCCTGCCGCCCCACTCCACGTTTATCTCTCCTCTCTTCCCTGCACGGTGGAAAAACGCAAAACAACAAAACCTCTCTTTGCCTGCCTCCGCCATCCCCACCAACCACCACCCGAAAAGGTAGTAAATGTTTTCTTTTAAAAAAAATGCTTCAAATATGAGCCATTGAGGGCCATCAGTAATGCGCATATTACGACCGAACGCAAACTTTTCTCTTCCTCTTTCAAACGCGAAATGCAAAAAAACGCTATTATGGGATGATTGGCAGAAGAAGGAGGGAAGGGAAGGAGGGAAACGCAATCTCTCGAATCCGAGAAACCCCAGGAAGCTCGATAAAGTTTTATTTTCTATTTCTTTTGTTTTTATTTGACTTGTGCAGTCTTTGTGTCCGAAAAACAAAAAAAAACAAACAAATAAAAAAACAATGTGTCGAAACCGAAAAAAGATGTAATAAAAATACAACAAAAAAGTAAACAACTGAAGTGTTTAGTAAGTTACTTAGTAGTAAGTAAATTATTGTGTGAAAAGGTGTAACAATTTAAACAAGTTGCTTTCATGGTTTTTCCAGGCCATTGTACATAGTTTTAAATTAACTTTTTTTCTTATTTCTATCCTTAATTATAGTACCATACTTGTGAATTTTATTTCGCAAATGCCATTTAAACATGTTATCGATTTATTGCCCTTAACGTTTAAACGTTTGTCTGCTGATGACCTAAAACCACATGGCTTCTATGTTGTATCGACACTAATGTAACCGGATGCGTTTAAATATTCAACACACCGACAAAGCCTCGGACCACGCTGACAACTTTACGCTCAGGCCCTTCCCCCTACCCTCTCCCTCCATGCACCACTGTAATTTCCTGTAATGAAATGGAACCGAAATCAAATACTCTGCCGTCCTGAGGGAACGGAATATATTATCTCTTAGTTTTGTGCTTAGTTTTTATTTCGCCTGCTGCTGTCTGTCGTTCCAGAAGAGAGGGATATCGGTATGGGAGGCGAATACGCACCGTGCTAAAAAAAACAAACTCATGGAGTATAAAATAATTATCTCCGCGACAAGTACGGAGCACAGGGGGAGGCAAAAAAGTTACTCGTCCTTCAAAGTTGGAAAACACTCGTTAAGAAAAAAACAATACTATTGTTGTTGGTAGCTTAAAACCTATCACTAAACCAAACACTGCTTCTGTGACGGGATGTAAATTCGCCGTCGTTCGATTTAACGACGCCATTTCCAGTCGTTCAATATTTCCAATCATTCATTCGCGGCCTTAACCGCACAGTGAAATAAAACCATCGATGCGAAATCGTTGCAGTTTACGAATGGGAAGCTCGCGCAAAAACAAAAACAATCAGGTGCGATTAAAATTTATTCTATTGCAATGTAACCAGGAACTATTTGGATTCCAAGAAACGAGAAGTTTTAGTCTTTTCTAGCCGTACGCGCTTAGGCTACGGGGGATGCTTAGCAGCACCTGCATTTTTGGAATGGAATTGCTATTTTCTCATTATTATTAACTTATTTAAAAACGAATAAACATTATCTCCATTCAACGATTTTAATTTCTACCTAGTTTAAACCTTTTTATTTCACAGGAAAATATGCGCAGAGCGAGTAAAATGCGTAAGAAGCTTAATTTCGTGCAAGTTTATGTAGCATACAACCCCTAATCTGAGTGTTTGTATGCGATGGATGCGGTGACCGCTTTACAAAAGAAAGGCCTCTCGATTGAGAAGCGTTCGTTTACTGTTGTACAGCCTTTTCTACATAGAAGCGTCTAGGCTTTTAAAAATAGCTACAGTGTGCGATTTGCAACTCATTAAAGAACCGGAAAGAAAGCGCAAGATTATTAAAAAATATATGTGTAATATTCCGTATTAACATGCGGAAAGCTCCCCGTACCGATAAAGCTTTTCACGAAGATCCATCCAAACCAACTGTCAGTGGCGATGGCCGCGGCCATGACACGCCTCGTACACTTCGCGCACTGTTCGCGCGCACCGACCAAACCCGAGAAACGTGATGCGATTACGGATCGTGAACGCATGCCGCTTACGGGTTTGCCTCGTCAGTCGTATGCCAACCGTCGACGGAACAGTAACCACCACGTGTGTGCCTCCAGAAGTCCGTGAGTTGTTCCCAGCCGCAGTTAAGGTGCGTTGTTGCGTTTCGGAGTGCTGCTTGAGTGTTCTCGCGCGCTCTTCTGTGTGCTCTTCGCGGGGTTAAAGTGTTTAGGCGTGTTCCAGTGAACGGTTGCGTTGGGGTGTCTGACAGGGTGCAGCAGTTCCCCATTTCGAACCCAACGGTCACGGAACCGTGCCACCCGGGTACTTTCGCCCAGTGATTGTTTATGTATCTATTCCTATCCAGCGTTCCCTCCAATCAGCCAAAAAACCCCATGCCCGGACGTTTAGCCGTACTTCAATCAGTCTTGATCCATCAACAAAGTGACGGCTCCCAGGGCATAACTTCGCCAGAATAAAAAAAAAAAACGTCAGCGAATAATTGCAACAACAGTGCACAGAGCGTGTCGTTTCCCAGTGCGAGTGAAACTCACCGGCCCAACACTTTCACCGGCGTCAGCCTATTACTCCCGGGGACAATATCGCTTCTTTTTTTTTTTTGTTTTCGAATCGCAAAGAAATCAACTTCCCGAGTGAGCGACGGTGCGGAAGAGGAACGGCACACGCACAACCCGGTACTGAGTGCGTCAAAAATAGAACCCAAGCGCTCTTGCTCGCAGCGGAAGAACCAGCACCGGCAGCACCAGCAGCAACATGATGGCGGAAACGGTCGTGACGGTGGAGACACCGAACCGCAACGCCGGTGGAGCGACGCCAACGCCGGCCGCGGCCGGTCAGGCCCAGGCGAAGCCGGAATCTAATCTCAACTGGCTGAAGTTCAACACCCAGTACTTTATCACCATCCCGGGCATACTGAAAATCGTGCAGGTGGTAAGTAGCGCGCGCGCGCAACGGTGTCTTCCACCGGCCAAGAAGTCATCCAGCGCAAACAGCGCCATGACACCCGCAGCCGCGGCTTCACCCGGGAAGCGGGTGTATGGGTGTCACCCACGACCAGCGTGGCCTGATAAGATTAGATAAATGGGGTCCTGCTCGTCGCCAGTTTCGGTTGAATGTTCGGGAACGTCGGGTTTGCTTCACTTTTTTTCAAATATTTTTGCTTCCCCCATGTTCGCCGGGCGTTGAATCATTTCGGATATTGCGAAGGTGTTTGCGTTCCTGTGAGTTTGCGGTTTTTTTTTTTGCGGGGCTGACGTTTGCGGTGTTTTGCGCAACAATAGGGTGATTTTGATTACCAACAGCCTTACCGCACGGTACTGATAGATTACAACGCCATGTTTGCCTCCGCAAGCCGTTCGGATTGTGCTCAGCCTGACGACGACAGAACTTCCCACCGGTCAGCGGCGATTATGCAAAGTTTTCCCCTCCCCCGAAAAGCGTTAGGATGCGGTGGTGCCTGGAATGTCCCAACTTGATGGGCGCTCAACACCAGACCATGAAGCAGGGCACATAATTACAATTGAACACGATTTGGTAGGCGATCCAGTAGAATCAAACCACATTGCCCCGGGCAAAACAGGTACCAGAAACGTTAACGCCTAGAGTTGTCGCGGTTGAAGTGGATCAAGTACTTCAAGATAGTGTAGTGCCACCACTTCCACCAGCACGGCACAATTATATACTCCGCTGTGTATGGAACCGTCAGCGACACTCCTCGACTATCGCAGAAAGCTGAAAGTTGTCACAAGGCGTTCTAATTGAATGGCTCCACACCCAGGCGTGGAATCTTAGAGCGAGCGGTTAAGAATTCGACGCTCGGATCGATCGAAAATCCGGCAAGAGAGTGAAGTGTGATGGCTTCCTCCAGCTATCTAAAACCCATTAACCTCGTACGAGCTTGGGCTGCATTACTGACCCGTTCCTAAACTGGTCAGGCAACATTCTCACTCCAAGCTGCCTCTTTCCTCTGTTCCCTCTACTCCACTCTAGTTCTCTCTCTCTCTCTTTTTCTCTCTCACACACACACACATTCTTCCGTACATTACGTGCCGGAGAAGAATATTTCACTCCTTCCTTTCACTCGCGTACGAATCAATCGATATCAACGCGTATCACCATGATCCGATCACTTTCCAATGTGTGTTACGTGTGTACGGGATCTTTTACTGATAGCCTCTCACCGGGCCGATGTTCCGCCGTGCAGCAACTGATTGCCCATTTCCTCCCGCTGTATCTCATCTTACCCATCCCGCGACCCCTTCTCTCGGCTTCTTTGCGATAAATTATCCCACCCCGCCTCGCTCCCTTCCGCCCAAAGGGTTCACCACCTCAGCCTCAGCCACACGCGCGTTGAACAAGTGGCTTTCTCTTTGGGTCGTCTGTTTTGAGCGTTTTTTGTTTTGATTTCGATCTTCGCTCGCGGTCATTTGGGTACGGCGCGGGACTCGGGAGCAGGAATGCACCGTGACGGCGAAGAATGTGGGCTGGGTTTTCTGGGCCCTCCGGGTTCCAGCATCCAGCACGGCCACCAACATCACCAAACAGGCTGCTCTGGGCGGATACCTCGCACAAACGGGCGGAGGTGGGGATCGGGTCCACGAGCGAGGCGAACTCCGTTTCCATGATTTGATGCCGGAATGTGTGTGCGCTGCATTTAACGACTCCCACACGCCCTCGATTCTGCTGGCGTTTGTTGGAGTCGGGCGAGCGTGGTCGAAAGCATTCAAACCGCAGATGTTCTAACAACCGAACGGCACCGTGCGGAGGTTGTGTTGGCCTTGTGGCGGAGATTCGCGCCTCGCCATCGCGATCGACACGCTCCAGATACGTGCGACGTTTGTAAACTTACATCCATAGACTACAGCACTTCGGAAAGTTAATGTTCCTAAAGTCAAACAGACGTCCCAGCGCTGAGATAAAGATTCTTTCAGCGTCTTAAAGCTCTAGCATCTCCAAATCCTCCAGATGCCAACTCCGGCTTTGACGCGTTGTAAAGTAACGGGAACGCTGTTGTGACCCTATTCCAGAACTAGACGGCAGCCATGTTTGAACTAGACACCGGGCCCGATAGCCCCGCGGCCTCCGCCACCTGGGTGCACCGAGTGGAAGAAACTGGCTGGAAACGAGAGCAAGAACTGTCGCCTCCGTCGACTGAAAACAGGTTTCTAGCTGCAAGAGCTCTTTCTAATGGCTAACCCAGCGTTTCTTCGCTCGTGGTCCCACGGGTTAGACCTTCCGGCCTTCCGTCGGTTTGCCTGCTGCGTGGAAGATATTACCGTATGCGCTGTGCGTGCATGCGTGTTTTTTTTTTGGTGTGAGGGTGGAAGGAGGAGGAAAAGGGGAGAGCTAGCAGCTCATTATGAGCCATTTTGTATGGAAAACGGCGCGCATATCTTGGTGGGTGGATTTTGGCGTGCCGGGGCCACCGGTTTCTTTATGGTAATCAAGAAACTTCCCCGCCATTTCCCGCCAGGCTGGGCTATTATGAGCCTCTATCTATTGTCAACCATTCTTTTTTTTTTCCTGCGTTAAACGACGAGCGCGGGCGCGCACCTTTGTGTGTCTTATCGTGAAGTTTTTTCAAAGTCGCACACATATACGCAGGTGGTGTGCGAGGACCACTTTCATGCTTTCGCTCCCTGTTCGCTTCGCCTGCCGTAACCACCGCGTCCGCAACGAAGCAAACCGAAAATCGAAGCCTAACGAACACACGGCTCCAAATCCGACCGGTGACGATGACGCTGGAAACGTGTCAAATGCTCTATCTCTATCTCTCTCCCCCCCCCCCCTCCGCCATTCGGCCATCTTTTCACCGGATCACACTTTTGTTTGGTTGCTTTTTCCCTGTACATATTGTTGTAACGCCATCTTCATGGTCTCTCGCTCCCGTGCGAGCGAGCGAGCGAAAGTAGGCTACGGAAGGTCTATACGCTGGTCCACAGACACCCTCCAACTTCCCTGGAGTTAGCCGCAGCCCATGGGGAACCTGGCAGGGAACGGGGTCGTTCGACGGGACGGCAATAACCGCCACACTCACACACACACAAACAAGCGCAACTTTCTCTCCTCCGGGGGTGGAGGAAGTTGGAAGATTTTGTTTTTTGTTGAGCCGAGTGCTGAGCGACGGTTTGGCAGTCGTTGATTAAGCGGAGTTATCTCTTTTTTTTATTGCCATGCTTCACTTTGCCGAAGTGTAATTGATCAGCTTGTCTGGGTGACAGATATGTACACACCTGTGGCCGTGTGCGAACCTATCGAGATTGTTTTATATCTTTCTTGGACCTGGAGTTCGACACCCTGACTCATAAACCCTGAAATTCCCGAGCACATGGGAGTGTGTTTGTGCGGTTTGCTATTGGTGTGGGTTAGTCCCGGGCCGCTATATCGCAGTACGAGATTTACTTCGCTAGCAAGCGCTAGATAAGATAGCGATCTCGATGTGGTGTGGGGTTAGGTTGGGGCATTAGAATCTCCAAAATTTCCCTTACCTAGAAAGCACATACATTGCGCACGGCGCGTGCAGCTACCCCGTGAGAAGCGCACGCTTTGCCCGTACAAAATTAGTCATCTTCCACCGGACTTTTACGCAACAGCGTCCAGTTCGTCCGATGGGCGGGGGCGGCAGTGATGTCTCAACCACTTCCAGTCGGCCATAAATTGTACAATGCACTTCCACAGTGTTCCGGTTACGGCCGCACACCGGCCAAAGTCTATTCGTCTATTTCCATTTCGACCCAGCACACCTGTCAAGTGGTCAACCCAATCGGTGGGACAAACCCTTCCAAGTGCTGGCATTATGATTGATGCTTGAAAGAGCCCCATTTCCGGGGGACACGTTATCACCTTCGGGACACCAGGAACACGCACACAGGAATGTGTCTTGTTTTGGGCAGTGCGCGTGCGCTTCCAGCCGTCCAGCCATAGTTAGCACCTAGTTTTAAGGAACGCGCGCAGTGTTTGTGAGCACACTGCCAATTAGCGACGATAATTTATGCCGCCGTGTGATGTGACGCAACGTCGGTTGCATTATACATTATACGACTTCGAACCGTTCTGGAGCAACCGCGTATGTGTGTGTGTGTGTGAGTCATCACCCACGCCATTGGTATCTTCTTTTATGGCAGTGAGCTTCGCTCCGCTGACGCCATCGAAATCGGGCATCGGCTGACTTCATCCGACGATCCTAAAACCACCTTTCAATTAGCGGTGGCAAGGCCGCCCATCAATTGCGGCTAACTCAATTGACTCCTTGGGGGTGATGTGACCTCCACCGGAGAGACTCGCCAGTATCTCTTGTCGTGGCCAAGCCTTATCAAGCGCAATTCTTCTTCTGTCTTCCCCGCTCTGCCCAACGCTCGACGACCACAACAGGTGTTCGGCATCATCTGTATGGCGTGCGCCTCGCCCGCGCTCATCGGTGGCACCCACTTCTTCCTGTTCGTCGTCGTCACCTTCTTCATCGCGACCCTGCTCTGGACGTTCGTGTACCTGCTCGGCATCCGGGAGGTGCTCAATCTTCCCATCAACTGGATACTGACGGTAAGCAGCGTCGTCCGTCGACGGCCGAAACTCTCCGAAAATTCTAAGCGCCCGGGTGCTGTCACCCGTCTCTGTTCTTCGCAGGAGTTGATCAACACGGGCATTGCGACGCTGCTCTACTTCATCGCGTTCATCGTGCAGCTCGCGTCCTGGTCGAACCTGATCGGGCATGGCCGTGGGTCCAACATTGCCGCCGGCGTAAGTGAAGCTGCTGCTGCTCACCGAATCTCTGCCAGCCGACGCTGTAACCCATCATGCTTTCTTCCTCCGCAGGTGTTCGGATTGTTTAACTTCCTCGCCTACTCGGCCGGTACATACTTCCTGTTCGTCGAGCACCGATCGGCCGGCGTGTAAGGCTATGGGCGTTGTGTGCCAGCCAGGTGCTCTTTTTGGAGACAAAGAAAGAAACACGAACACGCACGCACGCAACTGTCATCGGGAGCACAGTTGAAGATGACACTTGACTTGTTGCTGCGCCACTCCAACAGAAACACCTCCGTGTGCTTGAGCGTGTTTGTGTGTGTGCGTGTGCGTGTGTGTGTGCGGGCGCTTCCCACCTGAGAGGTTTCGGTATTCTCAACGGAGCATCAATGGAGAACCAGTCGACACAGTCATCTCCTCAAGAAAGAGAGAGAAAGAGAGAGAGGGAGAAAGAGAAGATACACAGAAGAGCGTGCGCGTATAATATAAATACTATATATTTCTAGGTTTATGGTATGTTTAGACTAGTAAGCTCCCCCAAAAAACGTCTTGGGTGGTCCGATGGCGACATCGTTAGGGTATAACGTTCTGGTACATCTTGCAGAACCGAAAACAAAAACATCGGCATATAGGCAGCAACTCGAACTAGGGAGCCTAGAGGCACTCTGTCACTTTCTATTTACATACCTTCCTTTGCCCAGCGCTACTAACGATCACGGTTTTCGCAGGTGTATGGGTGGGTTCATCCGATACGAGCCACGCTCGTATTGGTACCGGCTCAACACAATTGTCAATTGTTCAGCCCTCTTACGGTACGGCTTCAGCTTCACTAGCACGTTTTGTTTTCAATTTCTAGTTTAATAATTTTCTTCCCTATCCGTCGCCCCCGACAGCTTTCATGCGTTTCCGTATTGTTTCCGCATCAGCTGCTGTTGTTGTTTTGTTATAGTAGTGTTCTCTTTCGCACCGCATTTCGCATTTCCACCGAAACCGCGGGCATACTAACCCGACAGCAAAACGGTCCAACCATTAAAAGCGCGCATTGTGCAATCACGGTAGCAATCAACGATACGGGAGAAGAAGAAGAAGAAATTAACTTCCCGCTCGTTTTGGAAGGAAAGTTAAACGAGTATTTTTTTTTTGTGTTTCGAGCTATTAGCGATATAATTTTCTTTTTTTTGCATTTTGAAGAAATGATAACCTCGAAACATGAGTATCTATCGTCGTACGTTCATTTTATTTAGTACCTGGGGCCAAGCGCTGTATTCGTTAATTTCCCGTCGCTGGCACCCAGGCAGGCGCCTAATTTACAACTATTTATCATCGCTGGTTATGTACGTATAATGTAATAGGAATGAATGTGTCGTTAAATAACGCGTGTGTTAAGTTTTTCTTTCGTTTTGCATTCTTGTCTGCTACCATTTTTTTAAAACTTTATTTTCACTTACCGCTTGTAAATCCATCTCTCGATTACTTGGAGCATCAGCGGAAATGTATCCATAGTAGACATAACCGGGACCAGGATTATAAAAAAAGGTAAAATGAAGGAGTGAAGTGCGATAAATAATAAACTAACGAATAAAAACCACACAAAATCAAACACTTACACCGGCTGCACTTAGTCACGAAGCGAAACCTCACGGCGTGAAATCGTTTGTGGGTCCGCCTGGCCGGAAGCAAACTTCCGACGCGCGGAACTCGGAACGGGATACCGGGCCAATCGAATCGGAAAGGGAAAGAAAAATGAAAGCCCCTATCTGTTGCGACTGCCGGCGGTGTTTATCCACGATCGATGCGCCAGACTTTCAATTTTCCCTTTCAGTTTCCGTTTTTGTCAATTTTTGGAGCACCCGAAAACAGGCCCTAGCTCGTAAAAACTTTAAGACACATAAGACACGACCGCGAGCGCCCCTGCAGTATGATGAGGCAGTAATTAAACGCCCTACAGACCGATCGCGGTTTGGCTATTGTTTATTTTTTCTCGCTTTCGGCTCGAACCCTCGCTGAGTGTTGCGATCGTTTCAACGGACCTTTATCTGGTTTCTCTTTCTCCGTATCAAGTATAAAACCGTGTACACACTACCCAATCGAATTATTACACTCATAAAGGTATGGAGTAAGAGCATCTGGCAGTCTGAAATTAGTTACAAATTGTATTTTGAATGGTCACCCAGGGTTTGTATTTGTTGACGTTGCAAAACTTTACAATGTTCGTGCTGATTTGAAGTTTTCTGAACTAAAGTTCTGGAGCGTTATCAGTTGGAGATTTAAAAATCGACATTCGACTTTAAAATAAATATCTTTCTTAAGCTAGTAGAAACTTTTTTCAGGTCTTGTTATCTTTAAACAGCTGTCCCCATATAATCCAGTTTTTATTGCTCGATAAACATTCCAATCATGCCCCAGATTTCCAAATGCCCCATCTGGATCTGCAGCAATTCTCGAAATGGCCCTTTGGCAAACGCGCAAAAAAATTGTCCTCAAATATTTGCGCTTTGTTGCGCAACCCCATTCCAAATCGGTGTGGCGTAAAAGAAAGACAAACATCTGCCACATTTCAACCAAGACATTCCACGCCACGGTACCGTGAGCATTCGATGGGCGATGAAAACTCAGCCCGACCCACCCATCCTGGAGACTCATGGGAGAGTGCAACCATGCGTTGCGTACTTTTTGGGGTGCATGCGAGCTGCACGGTGTCGAGTGCAGTTTTATTTGTTTTCCCGGGCGGGGGAGCATGCGGGAGCATGCGATTGTTGCACGAGTTGTCCACAAACGGACGATGATGATGATGATGATGCCGGGTATTACAACGCATGACCTATCGGTTGAAGGTTGTTTTGGATTATTTTCCATACGCCGGTGCAATGTTCCAAGCACGCTTATATCACGATATGTTCCATCGATTTCCCGAGGTAATAGATCATTTATTTCGAACGCTTTTCATCATGCGTCCACCCCCGCTCATTGACCTAGACATTACTTGGGCTCTACGGACATTTAATATCGATCCAAATGCACACCTGCAGCTAGTGCTTTGCACAAACGAATACAGAACAAAGAAAGTGGAGTAAAATAGTGGAATGCTGCGGAGGTGCATCCATGCTAAATCCAGGAAGCTTATTTAAACACCAAAGTGCGACTACCTGCGATTAGGTTTCGTTTCACGCCAATGGAATCCCAACCGTAGTCCCAGTGCTGTCAACGTGCGTATTATCTTATCGCAATCGGGAAAGGCATTACAAGCGATGGCGGAGCACGAAAAGTGTCGATATATAGATACAGTACTATGATTACAGCACGGGGAAATAAAAATCCCACTACGGAGAGTGCACAGTGCGTTCCATTCGGAGTACAGCACATAAGTTATTGAGTAATCTGTAACTCCGTAATACAGATCAGAAAGCTATTTTTATTATAAAAGCTTTCACAATAAATTTTTATTGAACCTTTTATTCAGAATAAGTACGAATAGTAGTCATAGTTTGAGGTCATAATTTGATCCAAACATCGGCAGCACGAAACTAGGTAGACAAGATATTCCAGGCTACAACGTTGAATATAGTATAGTTTAAAAACTTTGTGAGCTCTAAAATGATACCTAATTTCCATGCCGACTTATACCTCAGATTCAAATGGAACACCATGATCCTCTCCTCTTCACAAATATAGCTAAATCGCTTGAAATCCGATAAGAAAGAAAGCAGTAATGACCATTCTTAACACAAGCCGACGAAAAATTAAAAGTATATCGACTGCATTAGGATCTCCAAAATGTCCAAAATTTGGCAAGTAGAACATCGGTGCTGGTTCCTTCTTTTGTGAGCCGCACTGTACCGAGATCGAGGCACCCACACATGCAATGCGGCGATACCAAACGCTCGCACGGTCGCTCTAGTGCGCGTCAGTAGAGCGGCTACATTGAACGCAAAATGACGGGCATTTTTGCTCAACTTTCCGCCGGCGATCCGGACGTGCTGAAGGCGACACCAGAGAAGCAGCAGCAGCAGGTACCAAGTCCAGATGTACATCTAGTTGATGTACCTGTACTGGATGGTGGAGCCGCACCGGCCTCTCGGTGCCGGTTCCGTGCGGTTTGTTCCAAGTTGGTGAATATGCCGCGCGCTGAGCTGCGCAACCGTACGCGACTGCTGCAGTTGGTAGGTCCAAGAGCGTTCGAGGTGTCAGTCGGCGGCGACTCTATTTCATTATTTCTCCTCCTCTTTCACAGCTGCTGACGATCGGTGCACTGGCGCTCATCCGGCCGCAATACTCGGATGGTTTCCAGTGGATTACGTTGTATGTGTTGGTGCACTCGTTTGTCATCTCGTTCGTGCTGTTCTGGGATCGGCGCCTCAGCGGCACCATCATCCGGAAGCAGCTACCGCTGGTGAACTGGCGTATGCTGGAGCTACGCTACACCTCCATCGTCACGACGCTCCTGTACATCCTGTCGTTCGGCGTTTTTTCCGCCTCTAAGGGCTACCGTGGGGACGCAACCTGCAACTGGGTGTCAAGCGTTTTGACACTCCTGACCGCCCTTGCGTACGGTGCCGAAACATGGCTGCAGCTACGCGACAGGTACGACGGCCATACCGTCGACGGTCATTAGGCGTTCCAGTTCCATTGCGCTCCGGAAAGCTCGCACGAAAAAGCTGCGCGAAAGTGTTTTTTACTATTGCTACCGCCACCTAGCGGCAAAATTGTACGTGAAGCTTTCTTCGCTTGAGCAACTGTGCGAGGCGTGCGAAACACGAATACATATGCTTGTGCTCTTGAAGATGTGTGCGGACACGTGTTTTCATTTCCGAACGAGCGTTACTCGTGCATCAAACGCCATTCCCTTGTGGAGAGATGTTCGGCTAAGAACCGACACACGAAACGCACATAAACCTTAGCGGATGAGTAAAACTTCGCAGCTTGCATGCACATAACGTCATCGATGAACACGCGCGGGAAGTTATATTTAAATGCTGCGCGGTAAATCGACGACCACCCCAGTCCGGCCAACAATTGATCGATATTCGTTTAAGTCTTTTTTTGTTTTGTTTTGTTTTGGGAGACTCGTTCGCCCTCGGCAAAAAAAATCGGCAAAGAATACGTATTGAGCACGCGTACAACTTCCCACAAGCAGGAGAAGTCACGAACCCGTAGAAACCCAAAAGGGAAATGGGAGCTACTAGACTAGACGTCGCGACCAGCCTGTTGCCGGGGTGCCGAAGGTGGTCAGCGACCGTGACGAGCACGGCGAGTGAAGCGTGAAGCACTCACCACACCTCTTTCCTGGACACAACTTCACAGTCGCTATCAAAAAAAAAAAACGCGCACCAACGTCAACATAACTTCGTTTTCGTCCAGTAAATGGCCCCCCTTATGCTGGCGAGCAATTTTTCGAATTTCCGAACGAGCCAT
>JXXB01029669.1:0-10634 GCA_000956275.1 Anopheles koliensis | reverse complement strand
TAATTATTTCAAATTTTTATAATAATAATTTTACTGTTTTATTTGTCATATTAGAAATTA
The DNA here is from genome assembly GCA_000956275.1 of Anopheles koliensis. Taxonomy (NCBI): domain Eukaryota; kingdom Metazoa; phylum Arthropoda; class Insecta; order Diptera; family Culicidae; genus Anopheles; species Anopheles koliensis. The sequence goes on along the minus strand of JXXB01029669.1, from coordinate 10,574 downwards.
CACTAACACAAATATGCGACTACCTACGAAGATTTTTATTTTGATACAAAAAATCGTTATCAAATTAGTTTAACCTGATTCGATATAATAGGAAGCCTCTATAATAACAATCACAGAGGGAAATACATACAAACCCTATAACAGTGGAAAATTTGAAGCAAAGTCATTTTAAATATGTAAATAAGCTTTTATATAGGATTGTACTGTTCCATCACGAATTGTAGAATATAATAGCTGTTATATACAACACAACACATTCTAGGTAGGCATGGCATGTTTGTAAAATCTATACTCGTTTACAATATAAGTACAATGCGTTCTGACAAATGGCACATATATCATACGCATAACTTATTTTTATTAAATAGTGTACCCTCAAAATTGGCAAAATGGTTATAATTGATGATTTGTCAAAGCTGTGTTGGGGTTAACATGTGCAAACAGGTTTGGGCATACATAATACATTATCAATACCATTTTAACCTATAATCGTAAACTGTTGTCATTTAAAAATATATTGAAATTTTGTCTATAAATGCCAACATCCAGTTGAACATATGTTTTAGCATATTCATTTTTTTCTGAATGAGGATACTAATCATTTGCTATGGCGTGTTGAGAGTAAATCAAAAATAAAACAAAAGTATTAAACTCTTATTATTCAGAAATGTTTATAGAACATAACCCCAGACTTATTACGGATTCTGGACACAGCAAACTTATATGATTGTACTAACGAGCAAAAGCACGAGCTCATAAAACGCTCATATAATGCACATTTTAACAAAGGAATCATAGGCGATCTACATATATCTCATTCTTATCGCGTTTATCTGACATTTGAACATATCGTTTTAAAATTTTCGGATGTGTTGTAATGAAACGTTAGTGGTTATTTGAATTTATTTTCAATCATTTCTTTATTCACTCAGTACTGAAAGAATTTTTTGCATTCCTTAACAAACCGCAAACGATGAATGGCGCTGATTGAATCGAATTTATCTCACTATGCGCTTTTCAAACTTCGTGTTTTTTTCTTATAATTGCTGTAGATTTTCATTTCAATTTATCCTTTAATACGAGACGAAATAGTAATAATATACGCAATCAAAATGTCCAATAGATCATCTGTAAATGTACATATCACCATATTCTCTTTACTATGCATTTGCGAAATTATTGGGTTGAAGTAAGTTGATGTTTTAAAATATTTGAGTGTTTGTAGCTGCAGAAAAGCATCGAGTCGAATTTTATTAGATCATCCTTAAGATGGCGGTATCACCTAAAAGCCCGATCAAATATCGTTTATCACTGTATGTCAGTGATTGTGATTCAATTCTTGTAAAAACATGGTATAGATTCGAAGAAAATCCTGCTAATGTACAAGAGTACTTATGTTTCATGCAAAACGTGAAAAAAGAAGAAATCTCTTCGTTCATGAAAGGAAAAAGGCTCGATAGAGTCATTAACGTTAAGGGAAGCGAGGGCACTTTCACTCTTCCCAATTCTTTAACTATTGTGGTCGTAAGAGACTCAAAGTTTTGTGACGGTGGAGTCGCTCGAGTAAAAGGAAATATCAAAACGATCAGAAACAAAAATAAAATGTTGAACGTTGGGACGGTATTCGTCCATAAATATGACAGCGGTCTAGAGGACATAATAAATTCTCTAGACGTTAATCAGCATAAAATGAAACCAAGCCGAGACTCTGACGGTCCATCTGAACCAACTGAGTCTTCTTCCACCTGCGGAGATCTATCCGTTAGTAACCTCTTAGTGAAAGAAAAAGAACCTGAGCAAACGTTACCGTCTGTCGACTCCGCCAAAATTGATCCGATAAATGAGATAAGTGTGTACGTCGAAAGAGTTAAATCTCAATGGGCAACTATGCCTATGCCTCCCGCCGTTGTTGCTAGAAGTGATCTGATTGATGGTAAAGGTTTCATGAAATTGCTGAAGGACGGGAATTTTCCCGATCTTGCAGATATTAGTTTCGTCAACGCAAGTGGAGTCAACGCCTTCGCTATCAACTCGAAGGGGGAAGTGTTTAACACTTTCCGTACTTCGGGAGTTGTTGCTAGCTGCGCGGCTCGAAAAGGTAACAAGAGCGTACTAGTATGTTTATGCCAAGAAGATGAGAGCGAATGATTTATCGTCATAGCGTGGTTTACTATATTTCGTTTCGATGTAATGCCCCTAAGATCTACCGATTTTCATCGAATTAGTATCCGGGGAACTGTGACACTTATCAAATATTTATTAGGTGGAAGTGGTTTTCATGAAAGGGATCTTTTGTCGTTGTAATAAATAACTAACCCGTTATGCATTAGCAGAAAATCAAATCATTCTTTCTTATTATGGCTTAAGTTATTTTGTAGGGTTTTGTTGAATTGGGGCTATTGACGGTTTAAATAAATAATGGTACATTCGAAACCATATCAAACAACAAATGAATCGCAAACAAACATTTGTCATAGTATGTGCATAAATAGAACTGTGACGACTACTAATAGTGGCATGTCATCTATTGAGGTTAGCCACCTAGGATCTATCTTCCGCAATAATTTATATAATCATGCCAACGGATACCAAAATCAGATATTTTATAAATAGCAACACAGATGGTTCAATCCAGGCCGATTTTAATGTAATTTACTCATTCGTCTCAGAATAAAATTCTTTAAGAGAATCCTCAAAGCATCTTCAATATTATCTCCAAGTTGTACCAGTTTATTAAACCGGTTCCAACCAGCTCCAAAAAAACGTATTGCATTTTATAGGATTGATCGCAAACACTTTCACGCGAAAAACAGAAATATGTTTTTGTAGATATTCAGACGTTCTGTGAAAAACAATCAGAAACAAATACAGCAAGAAAAACTTGGCTATTTTCTGTTTATTTGTTGAAAAATACGCTTCTCATTGGTTAGTAATTTACTATCCTTACAAAACTGCTATTTGAGTGGGTATGGTGGACGATCGATAGAAGTTGAATCATCCTATCTAGAACACAGTGCATTTAAATCCATTAGTGAAAAACAAGTCCAAGAGCCCGCGAAGAAGCAAGAGAATATATGCCCTCGCTGTTAAGGAAACAACTGAATCTGAGCGAGAAGAATACTAAAGTAGTGGGGCAATTATGGAACAATTTCGCAAGAATAGAAGTACGGGTAGGTGATTACTTGATGAGTCTGAGATACGATTTATCATTAAACGGGACATACGTTTGTTTGCATCCACATTATCCAAAAAGGTGCTGTGATTGATATCGAAATCCTTAAATGATTATTGTAACCTCTGTGTTCCATTTACTCCCCCGCCTGTTCTAGTACATCTACTGTCAGTTAATTTTAAAACATTTGTAAATAAACATGAAAAAAAAATGTCAAACAAGATGTTTATCGCAAGGGTATAAATAAATAATGTCAAAGGTATAATGTCATTTAAATACTGCTACGCAAGGGCTAGTTAATTTGCCGTTAGCTGCCAGTTTTAGTTAATTTTGAAGATTCTACGGAACAAATTTAAAAGCACTTCTCTGTTTTATAAATTGCATATTTAGTTTATAAAATTGAAATGAGCTTTTAAATTCATTTCGAAGAAAATCTAGATAGCAAATTATTATTCAATTAAATGTTTAATGTCTTCGTCAATGTCTTTTTCATGATTTGAAAGATGCATATTTCACAGACCCTATTTCTTCTATTCAATCTTGGCCGGCGTAATAAAATTTTACCTATCTATCCGGGAAAGTCACATGTTGGTGAAAAAACATAATAAAGCATAAACAGCAATGAAAGGGATATCTTTAAACTTCACGGTGTCTTTGGTATTGATTGAAATTGAACCGCAGATGTTTTACGAAACTATTTCATAAATCTATTACAAGCCTCTTGAACCATTTGCGAGGGTAAGAGTTATGTTACCGAAAAAATATTTATATACTGTCAATTACAAGAGCACCAAGGGGGTTAAAACCAAAATGACACGGCAAACCAGTTTTGGTCACGATCACGCGCCTTTTGAAAAATTAACACATTTCTAGGAGTGAAAAAGTCTGTCATTGCTGTTTGCGCATTCTTGACAATTTTAGATCATTATCTATCCCGCGACTTCAGGGTATCTAAATTGTTACGTAGTCATTTTTATTTTTTAAAACATTGTGGCGTCAATCGCGCAACGCATTTCAGTTGAAACGGTTGTATATATTCTGTTATGTTGTGGTTTGCTCTCTTTAGGTTGTGAGTTACAGTGAATTTTCGACCATTTGAATGGGGACAGATCATGAATGTCATAAAATTATCATTAAATGCGATATTTTTAGAATGATTTAAATAAGAGAGATGTGCAGAGAAAGCCAAATCTGAAATCTGACTCCAATGTGACTTAGAAACTTATCGTAACTAAATATACAGTAAACTAATTTCTGCATTTATCACAACGTAGCATGTTTGCTAAGAGTGACAAACAGAAATAAACATCACAGTTCAAAAATAAACTAACAATTAATTTTACTCCGAAATGTTCAATCCTCACTCGCATACGACTGATACTAAAAGAGTGCGTGTACATAAGAATCAAAAATTTCGTACTATTTTAAAACCAAAATCAACTGATTTGAAGCACTATTTTTCTGTTGCCATGACACATTCAATGGAAGCATGGGATGTAGTAAAAAACAATACAAAATAAAATATCACACACATTTTAAACACTCTCACACTGCTAGCATACTATTACCCTAACACTCAATATCATCCTATTGTAGGAGCATAGTAATAATTCACACTTGTAAATTGAATTTCACTTATCGTTCACGAAAGGCAGTCCTGCTCTAATTTTTCCCTCTATCAATTTCGCTCCCTCTGTATCCCTCTATCGATTTACTCTATTTCTCTGCTGATAAATTAGAAAGTTAAAAATTAAATACACCTAACGACATTGTGGTGCACAAGCAACGTGCTTTTCTGATAACAGTGCAGTTGAACAAAACATCGAAATGTCTAGCCAAAACGCTTTTTAATTGTTTTGCTACTGCTAACAAAACGCTGAACGCTATCAAACAGTTTCTTGTTGTCTTTTCTGGCACTTTTTTCTACCTTTCGCTTAACATACCTAATTATAGGCACAGTTTTTTTCACATTTTGTAGAACAACATATATCATTGCCACCGTGTAAAAGTAAATAAAATTACATCTGTTGCAAAACAATTCAGTTTCGATTCTGTAAGGCATTGCTTGGCAAATATTTTCCAATATAAAACTACCGTGAATAAAGGCTGGCAATATCGATTTCCAAAATCTTGTAATAGAGCATCATTAGTTAGTTTAGTTCATGCTCATGTGTTTAGTTTATGGCAAAATACATGACAGTTTTCCTCAATGCAAATTGCATTTTTTATGTTCTAAAACCAGAAAAAGGAACTATAGACTCGACGCCGGTAAACGTGCCTATTATGCACACTTACACGAGAAACACACACTTATTCACACATTTTACTATAGGCAAACGATCGCATCGTCGGAGAAAAATCTTAATTATTGTAGAAGAAGGAACAATCAAAACAGTGTTTTTATAACGCACACAAAATCTAAATCATTAGAAACAAGGCAATAAACAAGAAACTTAGCAACGCGACAAATAAACGACAAATATCGTTTTCTCACTGGTACGATCGGTCTTGGAATGAATGGTGGAAGGCATTCTAAAGGATTTAAAAGTTATCAAGATATTCGCCGAGCATGGTGCCCAGTCCCATTCCATAGTCCGTTAGTTAAGATATTACTAGATTTTTTAATTTGAGCTGCAATGCTTCTAAGTACGATTGAGTAGGTTATCTTATAAATGAGCTTGGAAATAGTAATAGTAATTTTACTGTCTCGTTCTATTCGACAGACCAGCTGCCGAGCCATTGAATCTATCCTTGGCAAAATAGGTTCTATATTGGATCTCTACTATAGAGGTCCATGTTGGTATCGTTTCCTCTCTACCTTTTCACTTTTCTTCTCGTGTCATTGGTCACTTTCGTCGAGGGTAACTGCCGCTGCTGCTGCTCAATGGAAAACTCACCATTCATCGTGCTGCCGTTACTACTAGCCGTGCCAATACCGCTGCTAGCTGAAGCTGGCCGAACATCGTTGTCGCGGCATTGTTCCATCGATTTTGTTCTATATTTCGCCGGTTTTTCCATCAACCGAGGATTCTCCAGTAGCAGTTGATACAACTGGTTAACCTGTATTTGCTGCTGTGCTGGAGCTGTGGGCTGTGGGTTCTTTGGCGGCAGCACTGGATCAGCGGATGCTTCCAGTGAAGACGTACGTAACGTCCTATCCGACGGTGTAGTTCCTGCCGACTGCATGAACATGGGGAAGGTTTGGGAATTTGGCATTCGGGTAGCGATGTTTGCCGCGTGTGCCGGCAATCGATCATCACTATGTACTGATGGTGCAGCAGCATTACTAGCGGCCGGTATGTGAGCAGTAGAGCCCACAATCAAAACCGCAGATGTAACGTTAACGGGCGGTATAGGAGGTGGTGGTTCTAGCCTAGGGTCGTCGTCGGGATCATGCGATCCATGCGGCGCAGCCATTACGATTGCCTCCGACCGACGCGAAAGCTGGTATGGTTTATGTTGATGGAGCTCCTGGTCACTGGTATGCTTACGGCTCAGCGAATGTAGCAAACACTTCAGATCCTCCTGACTACTACGATGCGCAGCATTCGTCGAACCCGTAGCTGAAGCACAATCACCACCGGTTCCAGAGTCTTTTGAAGAAAGATCATCGTCCATATCATCCGAATCGAGCTCGGTAGAGCGAACGTTGCTTTTTGAAACAGCCGTATAGAAACCACCGTGCTCACGCCCTAATGTTCCACCGTCAGCACTTTCGCCATCTTCATCTACGTTCGTCGTTACTTCACCCGCACGTACCATCGGTATAAGATACTCAAAGTATCCTGCTGGTGTGGTAGAGGTACCGACACCACTTCGCACGATCAGATTCGGTTGGTTCACTTCCATACCGGTGGCAAGATCCAGTTCCGTTTCACCCGTGCAGCCGCTCATACCTCCACGCAGCCGTTTCTCCATCCGATACATACAGCACATCCAAACCAGGGACGTCAGCACCACACACACGATGAGCGTGATCAGTATTGTCAACCATGAATTGAACATTTTTGCATGAAACACCACTTCCTCCAGAGACCCTTCATCCGATCCATAGCCAACATCTCCAAGCACAGACCCATGCATATCTTCCGGACCCTCGATAACGACCAGACGCGTCGACCCACTGTCTCCACTCAACTCGTTATCGAACCGACATTCGTACACTCCCGCATCTGCCAACTCCGTGTCGACGATCACCAGCAGTTGACCCTCGCCGGTAATAAAATGTCGTTCCGTCAGCCCAATCGGCTCACCATCCTTCAACCAAAATATAACAGGCTTCGGAGAAGCGGACACCTTGCACTCGAGTACACTGGCTTTCCCGATAGGAATCTCGAGAAGGGTAATGGATCGAGAAGCTTTAACCGTGTCCAACACCACCACCGATGCGTTGGCACGAATAATGCCCGCGGGATTCTCGGCCGTACAACTGTACACACCCATGTCCACCAGCTGCACATTTAGAATCAAAAAGGCATCCTCATTCGGTAGCACGTGCATTCGCCGTTCCTTGGCTGCCGGAAAATCGTTGCCTCCATCTTTTTCCCACGATATTTGTGGTTTAGGATCGCCCATCGCCGCACAATCAAGTCGAGCTACGTTTCCAGGCTCAACGGTCACATCCGAAGGGGTTTTGCGAAACTTAGGATAAGTGCCAACCGTCACCTTCACTTTTGCTGAATACACCACACCGTAGTTGTTGGTGATGATACACTGATACTTTCCGGCACCGGATTGCTGGATGTTCGGTATTATCAGCTCCGTGGTACCGAGTGTCCCATTTTCGTTATTGATTTGTTGACTGGTATACTGCTTCGAAGGAAGTTCCAAGTTATCTTGTTTCCACTTGAACGTCATCCTATCAGCCGCTGTTGATGTGGCTGTGCAGACGAGCGATACATTGGTGCCTCGAATGCCAAGCTGTGACTTTGGTTCATCGATCAGATGGGGCTTGGGGGAATCGTCTAGAACGTGAACAAAATATATAAGAATTAAAATTGAAGGATTGTTTACAGAATTGAAGGCAATTACTTACAGCATGAAAAATTGGTCGGATGCAATTCCCGGATCAATTGATTCCGTAGCCAAATTGGATAGATACATTCGGCATCGATTTGAAAAACTTCCTTCCGCTCACGAATCCAATGATAGAACCATACCAGATTGCAATCGCATATGAGGTTCGTAGAATTCATGATCAAATTCTGTAAGCAAAAAATAATTATAGTCACATTCGATGCAAAGGAACATAAACGGTTACCCCGTACCTTCAACCGAGGTGTATCTTTAAACGCATTATTCTGTATCGACGATATATTGTTTTGACTAATCTCCAACAGCGTCAGCGATTTCAATCCTAGAAACGCATTTCGACTAACGGATTTAATTTCGTTCGCATTAAGGTATAACCGCTCCAGCCGACTAAGCCCCATGAACGGTCCTCGCATATCTTCGATCGTCCACGAAATGCGGTTTCCATTCAAATATAGCGTTTCTAGCTGCCTTGTCTCGTTAAACGTTCCCTCGCCAATTGCAGAAATACGATTTCCTTGCAAATTTAGCGTCTGCAGGGAGGTAAGCTCTTCAAACGTGTACCGATCGAGCGATTCCAGCTGATTGTACGAAAGATCCAAGCTGATTAGTTTTGGCGTAAATTCCCATCCGGACTGTTCGATTTCGGCGATCCGATTATGCGCCAAACCGAGATTGGTCAAACTAGTTAGATTGAAAAATCCTCCTTTCCGTATGCTGCTAATGCTATTGTTGTTAAGCTCTAGGATCGCTATCGCGATGAGCCCATGAAACACACCATCCATCAACGCTGGAATGCGATTATTATTTAGCTTGAGGCTTTTCAATTGATTCAAGTTTTGAAACGTAAGGCTCTGAACTTCCTCCAAACCATTGCTGCTGATTTCACTGGAAACACAAGAGAAATAACGTTTAATATTTCACTAAATGAAAATTAATATACACATGAAAGGTTTATAGAAAACTTACAGCCTTTTAAGCGACTGCAATCGATCGAATGTTCCCTTCGTAAGCGTGTGTAGCTTGTTGAAGTTTAGATTCAAATATTGTAGACTATTCTTCACCGGAAACGCGCTGTACTGCACCTCCTGTATGACATTGCGCGATAAGTCGAGGAATTTCAGCAATGGTAAACCCGCCAGCGCTTCCCCGTCGATAGTTTCGATTTCATTGTTGCTCGCAAACAGCTTCGTCAAATTTCTTACGCCCCTCAAAACCGGCAACCGATGCAGCCGATTGTTGTTCAAGCTCCTGCAAGAGAAAGATGTGTGTGCGTGTTTTAGTAGGTCTACGAGAATCGTTATTTGTAACATGTTGTGTCCAACTTACAGTTCTTGCAGCTTGCGAAGGTCAGACAATTGCGCCGAAATTGTTTCGTGGCTCAGACGGTTGGACGCCAAATCGCTGTAAAATAAAGGTACAAAAAATATTAACAATTGTAAGATAACGAAGCAATCAAGGTGATTATAAATCAATCAACCGTGTTTTAATCTCGTTTAAAGCATGAAACAGACATCGTAAAGTCGCAATTTTTGTTTCAAAAACTTCGTTCTCATCATTTTCTGCACGAACATTTTATGATGTTTTATTCATAAAACAGGTGGTGATCCTGGGAAGTTGGTGAATGAACTAGTCAAAAATAAGCAATAAGTTTAGCCAATATAATCACTCCGGTAACGTAATAGGTGCGCGATAAGATAAGAAACGAAAAAGGTGTGTTCCACAGTTGACAATAAAAACATAACGGATGGTGCGCAAAAACCGCTCACCAACCATCTTCGTTAAGGCAGCTATCACAACCAACAAGAAATTGATAAGAATAAACCGGAGGGATTGGAACAAAACAAGATAAACTTTTAAAACAAAGTATTGTTACACGTGTTAAATCAGTGAACAAAGTCCGCGATTCTTTTCATCAACAGTATAATAAAAACATCGTAGTTTTAAGTTCATTTTAGTATTCACATAGTCTTAAAACGATTAGCGTTCATTGATGCGACCAATAAGACAATTTTAAATAATGCCACCAATTATGTTGTTTCGATAAATTGCAACGAGTTTGCAGATTATGCAGAATCCATGTGAATACAGAAAATGAATGAAATTTTTCTGAATAATTGAGTGATACCATATTGTAGTGCGCACAACAAATCATGGTCCGAGCTCTCGATCGCTAAGCGGGTCTTCCTTTAACGTGAGAAACATTTTCCTAGTTGGACACTATCTAATCAAAATTAGGGGTGTCTATTTTTTTAAGGTATCACATGATTTATAGTCGTGGGAACCGAAGACGAACCTACGAGTTCGTCTATCATAAGTTATATACGTGTCATGGGAATTAAATGAAACTAAAAACTGATAATGTAAGTAA
>JXXB01029658.1:0-10147 GCA_000956275.1 Anopheles koliensis | reverse complement strand
TGTGCGTGTGTGTGTGTGGGGGATGTCGTGGCTGTCGCTCCCGGGGTCATATGCGAGCGAGCATGCGAACGTTGATTACGCCACTATCGCTATCACTCACCCTCCACCCTCCACTGGGATAAGAACTTCGAGGCGGGCTGGGCACCCATGAAAAGCAGTACGATTTGCCCACCATCGGCCAGATTCTTGTAAATCTCCATCCTCATCCAGATGTCGATGAGTTAGCTGCCGCGACTGCCGTACTGCCGATAGTGTTGAAGATATTATTCAAACCAACCGAAAAGAAGCTTGCAATGGCACCGAATTAAAGCGAATCGAAACGAGCGAGCGCAAATTGTAAGTGCGCCCATATGTTCTCTCGCTCTCTAGTTGCACAGGAATCAAACCGAATCGAAGAGGAAAACGTGTTCGATGCGAAACTTTGTAGCGAAACACAACGAACGTCGAAGACATAGATCGATTAAAGTTATGAAGATTTGAATGAAAGAGGGAGAAAGAGACTAAGGGGTAGAACAATTTCGTTGATTTTATTTCGCATATCTGGGCGTTATTGCTTGTGTTGCAAACGTACGTTAACATGCAAATGAGGTTGGAATTCCCGCTAGGCTACGGGCTTCTCTCTCTCTCTATCTCGCTCCTTCGTTTGAGCGGGTGTGGCGGATGATAACTTCATCCGGCGCCATTATACGGAATACGGCACATGTTTTGACAGCTGCCAAAAGAAAATATCACATTTCGCGGTTCGTTTCGGGAGTAATTGGAAATTAAATTCCAGCGTTATGTTTACGCGTGTGTGGTGTGCTACGTGGCGTGTACACGCTATTACACAATCTGTTGATAAGGTTGTGTGTTGTTTCGTTTCCATGCGCTTAACCCATTCGCGTATCCTTTGTTCCGGCGAAATGTTGACATGGAATTGGCGATAGCAAATTAAATAAATTTGCAGCGATATGTAGCAACTAATTAGGAATGTCGTGAGGCAGACAAATAAGAAAACCACTTCAAAGCTGGAATAAATTAGCTACTAGCTGATCCTGCTTACACCCGACCGATCATCGGTCACAGCCACATATATGAGCTAAAGGTTATATGATGATCCGATATTTTTTCTCGCGTTTCGCCTTTCGCTTCAAACACTCGAACTTCTCGATGGGTTGACACACTCGAAGTCGACACATTTTTGACAGTTTTTCTTGGGATTTTGGTTGCGCAATGCGCACCTCCCGCAGCAGCAGCAGCTCATAACAACGCAGGAGGGACTCACGCGGAGAACGCGACTACGCCAGAGGTCAGCACAGAGGTTCGCCTGAGGTTCACCTAACGGGCGGGGCTGGCCACACCGACCGAGTTAAACAACTCGGTGTGAGTGTGCGAGTGGAAAAGCGAAGAAAATTGAAGCCAGAGGGCGGCGTGTGGTAATGACGAACAAACGAACTCACACACACGTAAGTGCTAACGCGCCACGGACAAATTAATATTTCACGCCCAAGGTTTTCGACAACCGCGACCGACGGGACGCGACCCAAAATGACAACAACTACCGAGCGGTACAAAAAAAAACGCCGCTCGAAGGAGAAGCGGCCGATGAAGAACAAAAAAAAACAAATACCTGGGAAGAGGAAAAATCACCCGCCAAGACAGGGGTTTTTCTTATTTTTTTTTGTTAAGATGTTTTCTTCGGATTCTTTTTGGGACAGAAATGTGACGTCTTGGGTAGTACTGAACCCGCGGCGAAGGCGAAGAGATAATAAGACACTTTGTTACACTTCCGTTTCGATCAACTGTAGGGTATAAAGTTTTTACTAACCAGGCCAGGCAAGAAGAAGCCAGCCATCTTTCTGCTCAAAAGCTGGTGACACCGAGACCTGAACGGGAAACGGAAGCCAACACAAAAAAAGGATCTTCTTACCGGAAGTAATTGGGAACGGAGGAAGAAAAAAAATCCACTCAAATTTCCCCCACAATCCAAGATCGGTAAAGAACGCATCAATAAATAAAGATTACCTTCTGCCTGCTGGCGGCGAACTCGAGAACACTCCCAGATTGGGTTAGAGTAATGAAGAAGAAAACAATCAAAAGCAAGCAGTGAAGCAATGTTCAGCTCCATTTCCTATTTTTCGAGCAACTCTGACTGTACTGCTTCCATCATTCCATTGCCCGTTGCGCTAAAAACACGCTGTAAAAATATGACCCGAAGCGAAAGTTGCCACGGGCAATGCATTACATCAAAAAGTGAACCACCAATAATATTAATCGGCGTCGGACGGATTCGACCGATCGATCTGCTACAAACCGACGGCGGATTTCGGTGGATGGAAAATTCATACCCTTGCCGTTTTGTTCGCACACGTGCGCGAATAATTTGATTACACTCATAACCGGAGAGAGGGACCGGTTTTGTGTCGAAAAAAAGCATGCCTATAAATTGTGTACCACCACCAACAACAGCAACAACAGCAGCAGCAGCGCGCAGGCGGTGGAAAACTTCTCGCGGTCGAGCTCCGGGCTTGGAAAAGTCAGTCCGTCAGAAATCTGGGGAAAAGCGGTAGAAGAAGAAAAAAAAACCTCCTGCACACACCCACCCTCCTTCTCGTCTTGAGTTTCGTTCGCCCGCTTCCTTGTGCCTCTAGCTCGAGTGAGTGTTTTTCGAGAGGTTTATTATTCTGTGTGTGTGTTTTTTTCCATAACATCAACCCCACCGCACGCAGACGTCAGAAGATCGGTTCGAGCGTTCGAGTTGCAACCCACCCATACACCCATACACCCACACGATTGTTTCGACTGACTGCTGGCGACTGCTGGCAGCATGTTGTCGCGCAACCTGAGGTGAAGATAAATGTCGGCTGAAGAAAAATAACCTCCGATGAAAAGCTAACCCCCATCATCACCCCCGACACCGTGGAAGACGACCGAGGAAGACGGAATTCTTCTTCTGTCCGTGCATCAAATGCAAATGCATCTCGGTAAAATCGAAACAGCGTCAGAAGACGATGACATTTTTCTCCATCTCCGCGAGGAGGAGAAGAAGTTCGCAACGTTAGTGAGATCTGACAGCTGGAGGAAGAGCCAAGCTCGGCAGGCTCCGGCAGTTTTCTACCTTTCTTCCTTCTCCGACGTTACGCCCCGCAGTAATTATGACAGAGCACGCGGCGGAACGCCGGAGGCTGCCGGAGCCGCGGGAGGGAACAAAAAAAAAGGAACGAAAACTAACCCCGGTAACCGGAAAAACGTGCAGCAGCAGCAGCGACGGCGCAACCGACACGCACGAGACACACAAATATGGCCTGCCTGTCTTCTCCGCCTGTCTGCCTGGTCTCCGTCGGCTCTCGGTCTTCGAAGCGATCGGAGCGCGTCAATTTAAAAACGTGCATGTCACATGAAACCGCCACCGGAAACGCGTTTTGTCGTGCGGCTGCAGCACGTGCCCGTTTCGGGGTGAAACGAAATGACATCTTGAAGATCCGTTCGGCTGCGGTCGGCTGCCGCACCATCGAGAGCCCATCCAAGAAATGGAAATAAAGAAGCAATTAGGATATCTCGAGCAGTGCCGATCCGAGAGCTATATGCGCAGTGCCAACGGGAAGAGAGCACACTGCGCTCTCACTTGCTGGCCTGAGAGGCCGGCCCGGGTGGCTCATTAAAGACGTGCCGGGTGGTACCAGAGCACCACACACATCTTCAACATCCTAAATCCCCCGGATTCGGTCGCGGATGCCAGGTACGCGCTGCTGTGCGCCCGGAACTTTACGGGAAAGAGAGGACCTAGCAGAGGAGATAGCACACACATACACGAAAATGCCGACAAATGGAAATGAGGGCGCCGCCGCTCAGGCACCCGAATCCGGAACCGACCGACCGCTGGCTGGGTGTTTGTGTGTGCGTTAATGAACTGATCTCGGGCCGCATCCCTCGGGCCATTGCGCGACGCTCGGAGCTTAACTCCCGTAATGATTTACTCCGACGACTGACTGGCACAAATGCGCACACGCACGGCAGGGTCGTCCTCCTTCCCTCGGTTTCTCCTCCTCCATTCATTCGGGATGCGCACACACTTTGATTTAGGATCAGGACAGCGCGTGCGCCATCGAGTATGTGAGTGTCTTTTGATTATCTGCCTCCATTCCCTCTCGAACCGCGTGCGCGCGCGTGCCTCCCTCGCTAATGGAAAACGCTGGGAAAACTGTATGCAACACACCACCCCGCTGCTTGTGTGAGCGAGCGGGTTTTCCAACCGCGCACGGTATCTGCGGATGCGCAGATGGTGGTTCGAGTGCCGACCATAGGGAAATGAAAAACATCGAGCACATTTCGTGCACTAGAACTGAGCCAACGAGGCTTTTTTTTTTTGGTTTTTAGATCGGACAGATTATGTTTTGTGTCAGTTTCGAAACACACTCACCGATCGCTACGAAATGCTACGCAGGAAGAATTTTCATCGTTCATAAGTACGCCAAACTGAAGTAGCTGAGAAGTTCTCTATGGAAGATGTTTCTTACGACAAACGTACGAAAAATGGGTGATTTTTTGATGGAGGGAAAAAAACGAATTGTATGGAAAAAGTCGTCAAGCATAGCGAGTAACGGAAAAAAATTTAAATAATGATCAACGGTAAGACGGCTGTGTAAGCGATAGTGATGGGTTCCTTAAAAAGCCATTTTGAATCAATTTTCAGAAAAAGAAAGTCTGATCTTAATAGAATCTGCCATGAAATGTACATTAAATTCAACTTTCTTCACAGATTAAATCAATACTATCTCTAGAAGGAACGCAAATCCATGTCGTCCCAAGATTACATCTGAACTGCTGATGATATAGAGGAAAATTTCCGGGCTTTCCGGGGACAGCTGCACGCAAATGTCTGCCCTCAATCAGAACCACATCGGAAGAACGAGAAACGGCTCACGGTTAACTGCAACTCCCGGCCGCTGGACGGGAAAGCCGATCCGTACCGTTACCACAGGGCACACCGCCTTTGCGACTTGTCTTCTTTTCCTTCCTTTCCAACCCGGCGAGCATATGCTCGCATTGCGCATGCCAGCGATTTTTCCTGCTAGAGAACGATCCAGCTGCCACGATGAGACATCGGCGCACCAGAACAACTCAGAAAACAAGATCACCCAGCAGACACACACATGCCTTCGAATGAAAAACGATGATCTAGTTCTCTCATGTGTGTGTGTGAGAGAGATAATGTTTGGGTTGGTAGAGGGTTGGTGTGTGGGGTGGGGTTCCTACAGGTCCTACCCGGTGGAAGGGAAAACATTTCCCTGTAGGATTAAATCGAAATGCCATCTTAAGACGTGAAATGCAACACTTAATGAGTCACCTTAATTGTACTGGCAGGATGGCAAGAGGGAGGACGAGTCTTCCGAAAGAGAATCGAGTTCGTTTTTAATGGACCTTCTGTTTAGGCAATGATTCCAACAGAGGGCACCATATATGAGGGAAGTTTAAGGAATGCTCCAAAGTTTCCATCAATCCACCAGTGCATTGTTTCATTAAAAGCAGATATGGCTTGCTCAAAAATATCGACACACACACACAAAGACTCACCTTTCGCGCGCAATGTAATGCTTAATCGCCGCTACCACTCGTATTCCGTCGTTCTGCGCGTGTTTTCCTTATTTTATTTTTTTCGTCATCCACTTCCCAACTCAGCGGCTCAATATTTGTTCTGCATGTTTTCCTCTCACGTCAACCGTTTGCCATTTGGCATTTGTACACGAACATTAGTAAAGGCTGCGCGGCAGTGGCAGCTGCTGTGAGTTCAAGCTTGCGTGATCGTCGTTGCGCAGTAGCGCGCGCTGCTCTGCTGCACGTTCACCACCTTTTTTGTGTGTCGTCCTTTTTCCTTTGCAGTACAAGCTATGTCTCGCTAAGGCGATCGCGAGCATTGGCGAGTTTTCGCATCGACCGCTTTTCCCTAGTTTTTTTTTTTTTTTGTTTTTGATTATGCTCTCTACCCTCCTCTTGACCGACCTCTACCCCCAACACACAACCAGCCACAACTCACAACACTAATCCGCCTCCTTCTGCTGCTGATGATGACGCCGACGACGACGACGACGACGACGAAACGACAACGTGCGGGTCGGGTTTGGTACTGATTTTCTGTTCGATTTTCCACCGCTATTAATAGAATGCGCGGCCAGAGCAACAGCTTCGCGCGGTCTAGCTACTATGGCTTGTTGTTTGGTTGGCTAGTTGGTGCTACGCTCGGCTCGGCTCGGTTCGGGTGTTCTATGTTGAACACCTCCACCGGTGGCGCATTTTCCACACCGAAACACCGTGCCGTTGAAAAACACACACACACACTACACCATCTTCTGCAGTTGATCAACCGGTTCACCGATGTCGGACGAAGACAAGACAATACGGTCGGAATTTTAAAGTCCCGCACACGAGAGCGATGTGTAGTTTAACTTACGTTATGCAAATCCTTATCCGGTTGGAAATTGGAGATCATCAATGAAAAAAAAATGCATCTAATGTCTTACTTATCGTCCAATTTAAGGCGACTTCGAAACCATTGTGCTCTCTCTCTCTCTCTCTCTGCACGGATAGTAAACGCGCCAAATGGTGCCGACTGCGTAGTGCGCATGTCAGAAGGCAATATCATATAACTTACAAACACTAGCTTAAGCTACAAGGGATCTTGATGATCCCACATCCTTGGGCTAGAGGTGTTTGTATTTGAGAAATTCACTCTGTCAAGCGCACACTAGAATGTACGAATTTGATCGACAGAGTACGACTACCCAACGAAGCGAACGATTCTACAGATATTGAAGATAAATTATGAACTTCGAATAACGATTTCAACAAGCTACAATATAGATTTTAAAGTATAGTATAGTAACTTACCTCTGTTATGTTTTTTAAACCAAAGAAGTGTTTACATCATTCCATAGCGGCGCGCTGGAAGAGAAAGATAATGGTTTTGAATGAATGAAACAGTGACTTAAGGATTCCAAATCTTTGCTTTCCACTCCGAATTCGTCATAATTTTCTAGAGAAGATGTAAAAGATTTGGATCTAGCTGACGTCGCCAAACATTACAGAGTGCGCAGACATCATCTTCGGGCGGAAACATAATCTTGTCGGCACCACTACATTCACCCCCGTACACCACCAACCACAGGATTCTTGGCATGACAGGCGGCGCAATGCGCAATAAACGCCACCGTACCTAGTGAGCGAAACCGCTCACACGCGTCTGCCTCACTCTCACCAGCGCACCTTTCAACCGCATGACTGGTGACACTAATTAATGGAGCACATCAAAAGCCATGCTGCGCACAAACACACACACACATGCATCAACCAACAAAGGTGCATCTTTCCATGGTTCTATGTTCCATACTTCCACCATACCGAAAGTATCTCAGGACCACGAACTGCGCAATCTGCGAATCTCCGTGCGCAGCTACATGGCATTCTCAGATTGAATGTCACCCGCTAGAACTTCGCAGCCATTTCCTCCTCGACGAGCCGCTCGTGGCGACGATCAAGTAAGAAACACACACGCACACTTCCACGAACGATTTTCTTTGTCACTCTTCCAACCGTCGTGTCTCTCGAATAGCAGGAAGCTCTTGCGTCGCCACGATTCCATCCGCTTTGAGGGCGGTTTTTTGGTCGCGGTTCATGGTCAACTGCCGTTGAGTTTGGGCTAGAAACGTGCCTATTTAATACAAGATCGCACAACTTGACCAATCATTTCCAGTGTGGACACAGGACGAGACGAGCCAAAAACCTGTCCGAAGCCAAAGGCACCGCATTTAATGTCCTTCTCATTCGTCTTGCTACTGACACCGTTTTCAGTTTTGTTTTCTTAGTGTACGTCACATAGTTAATCTTCAGAAGGTCATGGTTTATCGGTAAAAAATCGTTAGACATTAAAATTATTGTAAAAAAGAATTAAAGATACAGCGCTCATTTAGCTGATCACCCTAACGTGAACATTGCTCACAGTGACGATTCCTCAGCCATCTCGGCATCTTCCCTCTCTTTCCCCATCCCCTGCCCTCCCCTCCGCTCCACTCGCTCTATTTCTCTCTCTGCATATATTATTTGCCTGTCATCAATCGTGTGCCAATATGCCAACAGAGTCCCCGAAGCATCCGAATGATGGGAGAGGGTGCGTTGAAGATTTCGTTTTCCTTGTACAATATGATAATTTAGCAACACTTGGCTGCGCTAAAACAGCAACAAAAACAAACCACACACAAAAAGCGGTTTTTATCGGATATTCGTGGGCGCGGAAGAAGACATCCAACCCGGGGAAACGGGATCAACACCAACCAAAAAAAAAGGTCAAATCAGCGGTCGACTGATTGGTCGAAAGCTCCCATTCGTGGTTAGCTTGATGGTCAGCAAGTTTGATCGGTATTCGGCAAATGATGTCGCAACCTTGAACAGAATGAATGTGCGAGAAAGAGCAAAGCTTACAGACCCAGTAAAAGAGTTTCTCGGGGGTTTTCCGATTGGTGAAACTATCCTCAGCGATAGAAACTAGTTATCTCTTATCATAGCTCCTATCACTACCAATACTACTACTACTACTACAGGTTTGCGCGGCCATGAGTTCCAATAGAAAGCCAGTTTTTCGATCTGCCAGCCGCTTCTGCGCCAAGTTCTCGCGAATCTCTCTTGGAATCACTGTTTAAAAAAAAATATGAAATAAAAGCAAAACATATGTATTTCAACTATAAAATTTCAAAAAATTCGAGTCATCTTTTGTAATCACTGTTTGTACCGATCTGTGTTATTTGAGTCACTGAGGAGGAAAGTTTCTTTTAAAAAATGTGTACATCATGTACATGTACATCAAACCGACGCTTTGGGTTTAAAAGTTTTTCAAACGTGTTCAATTGCAATTGAAGAATCATCCTTCCTTTCCATTGTATGTTTGGCATATTTTGGGAAGATTTGTTAATCCTTCTTCGTGCAGAGTGTAACATAACCATTCGAAATATTTTCCCCCGACCAAAACACTAGGCGCAAAAAATGCCCATCATTTTCACTTCTCGAATAATCACCATAAGAACATTGGTCATTGGCCGTTTTCAGTCGTATCGTACTTTAATAAGTCGTGCGCCGTTTCAGCATCTGCCCTTGATGAGGGCAATAAACCACCAACCCACCCACCCACCGCCGGTCTTGACGAGGCGAAATAATCTATCTAGGCAGGTCGCTGGCTGCAGCTAACGCCGCTTCGGGACTGTAACCGTCCACAGTTGGCTATTAATTTTGTGTCTCGTATCAAATGCCACATTTTCCACGTATTTTTTTTTTTTTTGCATCGGTTTCAGCGCCCGAGTCGCTATTCTTGGGATTGCGTTCGAAGCTTTCTGCATTCTCCGGTTTCTATGGGCAGTGGAGGACATGGACGAGAAAGGCACAAGAGAGGCAAGTTCGGCGTCATCACCGTTGCTATGGAGGGCGAATCCGTCGTGATGATCCTGGCACGGTTCAAAGAGCGCTCACATTTGATACCGGCGGCGTCGGTAGTCGACGACGACGACGACGTTTGCGTGTCTGTTCGCACCAATGCGCTAGACTTCATTGTACCCAGCAGCACAACAGGTGGATATCATCATTTCCGGGAACTACACTTTATTGTCCATGCCAGCGCCCGGTCCCGCTTTAGAGATGCTTAGATCAATGTCATTCCTTTCCGGAGGGCTGATAATAGTCACGTTCGGCATTTTCGTCTTTTATTTCTGTCTCTTTAGTGTGCTTTAGTTTTTGGGCACATTTTGTTATCTATTTTCCGCAAACGCATACACGCACACAGCGTCTGATGAGGCGGGTAAGGGAGGGAAGGATCCCATCATCTGCCCCAATACCAACATCGCATGATCTTTTCCTTTTCGTGGAAAATCGTCAAACAACAGCGAAGATACGAATGCTTTGAAATGCGCGGATATGAAAGCGACGGGTACGTGGGTTTGTTTTCGGATGTTTACCTTTTACCTGAAAACGAACCGTGTGCCCAGCCAGTGAAGGAACTCTGATCCCGACTCCCGATTTCCATCAGACGTATCCTCTCAAATGTGAGCAACGAAGCGCTGTTAAATCGGCATGCAGGCAAAAATGTTGATAGAGAGAACGAGAATGTGTGTGTGAGAGAGAGAGAGAGAGA